>CM046447.1:7252532-7505692 GCA_025506515.1 Flaveria trinervia | reverse complement strand
TCAGGTCTGGTCCAATCTTCACTTTAGTATCTACAAGAGTTCTGATAGACTAATAGTCAGCAAGTGAATTTCTTCAGCATGGTTTCTACATTTTTGATTGATTGATGAAGATTCCATCTGCTGTTTGTTGGACTTGCACTCCCAGAAATAATGTGAGTTCCCCCATAGCACTCATTTGAAACTTTGAATGCATATGATCTTCAAATTCTTTGCAGAGTTGTTTGTTTGTCGAGCCAATATAATGTCATCCATGTAGATCTGGACTAACAGCATGTCTTTTCCTCTTATTTTCTGAAGAGAGTCTGATCAATCTTTCCTCTTTCATACCCATGTTCAAGAAGAAAGGATGATAGAGTCTCATACCACTTTCTTGGAGCTTGATGAAGGCCATATAGAGCTTTGTCGAGCTGTACACTCTGTGAGGGAAATCTGGATCTTCAAAGCCGGGTGGTTGACTTACATAGACTTCTTCAGCAATCTTTCCATACAAGAAGGCACACTTTACATCCTTTGATAAATAGTAAATTTCATGGATGCAGAATATGCGAGAAAGATTCTGATTGCTTCTAGTCTGGCAACAGAGCAAACACCTCGTCGTAGTCAATTCCTTCTTCCTGGTGTACCCTGTGCCACTAGTCTTGCTTTATTTCTGATGACTATCCCTCTATCATCAGTCTTGTTCTTGTACAACCATATGGTACCGATAGGGTATTGTCCTTCGGGAAGATCTACCACTGCCATACTTCTTGTTTCTTGAATTGGAGCAATTCTTCCCGCATTGCTTCAATCCAACTATTGTCTTGAGCGTCTCTTTGATGTTTTTGGGTACTGTTTGACATAGAAAGAATGAGAACAAACAGATGTTTGCAATACTTGACTTCTTTCTTGTCACCCTTTCATTAAGATCACCAATAATGGTTTCAACTGGATGATTCTTGTGTATTCTGAGGTGGGAATGATGTCACCCACAATAGTTACATCAAGATTGGAGATGTTCAGTTCATTATGTTGAAGGCACAATCATCTTGTATTGTTGTTGAATTATGAAGATTGTTAATTTTTGTTTCATAACGGCTACATCTTCAGCAGCACTGAGGTTGCTTTCATCATTTGAAGTACCTTGAGTTTCTTCTGGATGAGACGCTTGTTTTTGATTTCTGATCTCATGTGACAAGTCATCTGAGTGAGATGGTACCAGGCTAGGACCTTCTTCAGAAGAAACACTAAGGTTTTGTGATAAGTGTCTGATTGGATCAGCTTGAAGAGGAACATCTTCATTCATATGTTCACAGATGTAGGTGGGATCAATGGATAATTTTCTCTTCTTTCTACATTGATGAAGTGTCACCTGAATATATATTTCCTGCATCAGACAAGTGAAATTGGTCAAATAATTAGTAAAAGTGTCAATATCAAAAAAACCAATCAGGACCATTTGTAGATTTGGGAAACGAATGTTCCTTGAATTGAACATTTGTGGATTCATCAATAATGTTCAGTCTAGGATTGAACACTCTATAAGCCTTTGAGATGGAAGAATAACCTACAAAAAATCCTTCATCAGACTTAGATGAAAATTTTCCAAATGATCACGGGTGTTTAATATTGAGTCTGGAAAACAAATGATTTGAAGAATCCAATGAATGGTTTCCTTTGAAATATCAATTCATAAGGTGTCATGTTACTTTCTTTAACATCAAGTTCGATTTTGCACAAAGCATGATGTGTTAACTGCTTCTGCCCAGAAGGTGATTGGTAGTTTAGCATCTGAATGGCCATGCGACTGACTGTCCATGCGCCTAAAATAGTTCATACGCCTGAACCTTTATGCTTCCGACTCAGTCGCATGACTGAATACTCAGTTTTGCGAATGGATCAACCGCACGGCTCAATCGCACGAATGAACCATGCTAGTGGTTCAGTCGCCCGAATGAGCAACCCTAACCTATAAATACACCTAATTCGTGGAAAAAGTAAGCATTGAATCCACTTCGACTCCAGACTTACCCTAGCCGTCCGAAGCCTCTAGTTCGCACTCCAAGTTCATAGAACCTATAGATTTATTCCTAATCGATAATTGATGTTAGATTCAATACGCTATTGTCTCTACATGCGTTCTCACTGATTTGATCGCCATCAAATAGGATTCCACACTATTTGGTTTGGTTTAACACGTTATTCAGTTGGTATTTCATTCGAATACCAGATCCTAACAGTGTATTAGAGCTTTGGCTCTAGATTACGTGTTGATTCAATAGTTTTTTACACAAAATTGTGTTTTTTTGCATCAAAACGCAATCTTTTTGTGTCTAACGGAGTCTTAGACGTTTCCTGATCGAAAAGTGTTGTCTTTTCTTTTCCGGCATACGACTATTAGGTTTGGTAAAATTCGAGTTTTTATGGCCAAAACAAGTTTAACCTACGAATATCAAACTTCGCAAGTTTAGTCGCACGATTAGCTCAATCGCCCGACGGAGTTCATTCGCATTCTTCAACCACATGATTGGACTCATTCGTACCCTCATTCGTACGACTGAGATCTTCATCGGACTGCTCAACCGCATTAGTTCATTCGGACGACTAACTCATCCGCATTTGTTTAGTCGCATGACTAAACCATCCGCACTTGTCAATCGCCCGAATAAGCCAATCGCATACCTTCATTCGCATTCATCCAGCTTTTGTTAAACAGTAAAGTTAAGTGAATTGGAGGATCTTTTTCAGCATACACAGCTAGTAGAGATACTCTATCCAGAATCTAATGTTGTTGGATAACGAAGTGGGAATTCACAATAAACCCCCGAAGCTTCACATTAGACACTACCCATAATGGAAGCAACGTTTTGAAATCTACTTAAATGGAGTGGATACAAATTTGTGGAGGCTAAAGTCGGGGTACAGCATGCCAGTAGGAGCTGACAGAGTAAAACTTACTCTAATGGCATGTCGGATGCACAGAAGGTAAAACACAACGCTGAGAAGAAAGTCTACGCTTTTCTTACTCAGTCTATTCCGAAGGATATTTTCCATCAGTATTCAGAGTATACTCAAGCAAAGAAACCATGGGATGCGTTAGAGAAGATGTATGACGGAATGCCTCTTTGAAGGCCATCAAGGCAAAAGCCTTGAAGAAGGAGTTTGACAACTTCTCTTCTATTGGGAAAGAAAGCCTTGATGATGTGATCAATAGATTCTACCACTTGATGATTGAGATGCACACTCATGGAGTGGTTACTTCGATGGAAGATAAGGTATCCAACTTTGCTGATGGATTACCAGAAAAATGGGCTTCGTTTGTTTCAAATCTTAGACATAATGGAATGCTCTCGAAGTTAGATATAAATGGCTTCATTCTGAAACTGAGAGAAGAGGAACTTAGGATGAAGTATCGAGCCCAAAGGCAAACTACTATCAGAATCCTGCACTCTACAATGCTACTCCTTCAGTCAAGACATCTGGAGCACCACTGCAAACCGCCTTCATCTCAAGCGCAGCATTTCCAGCACAACCCTTAACTTCAGGATCCGAAATGTCAAGGTCGTCCGGCACCCAATATGATACCTGAAGCTAATGCAGCCAAGCTTAAACCGACACCTCGGAATGTACTGTGGAGGTGGCCAAAGAACATATGGACCTTTTAGCTGTGTGGTTCAATCCTACGATGGATTAATTGCTGGAAGATCGGTAACTGTCACATGGCAGATGAAGATTACGAGCAGGTGGATGAAATGGAGTTGGAACGTATGGACATAATGTGGGCTCTGGCAAGTGCTGTCCAACGAGCTAAAATTTTGTCAAAGGACCGGACAGACCTGGTTTGCAACAAAGACACAACCTTTGGGTTTGATAAGTCAAAGGTTACATGTTTCAATTGCGGTGAGAAGGGACACTTCTGTAGGGGTTTTAACAAGTTTATCAAAGCTCATATAATCTTGTTTATATGAAATGCAGCGAATATATATATGTTTTAAAACATGTTTAATAAGATGATTATTAACCATTTAATAAAGAACCCCATGCCAGGATCATTATACAATTGCATACAAATAACATGAGATGATTTACTACAACCTTGTAGCTCTCAAAAAACCGAATTTCTTGAGGTGAAAGAAGATGCAAACAATGGCTGAATCTTCAAGGAAGAAGACCTCAAGAGTGACCCCAAGCTTGTACAAAACCTTTGATTGCTAGGAATCTTGACACCAAATTTTCAGCAACCCAAAACCTTTGGAAAGCTGAAAATTCTGCTTCTTTTATCCTTCAAAACCGTGATATAGGAAGAGAGATTGATAGAGTTTTCTCAAGGTGTGTGTGTGAAAAGAGAGAGGCCAGAGAGTTCTAGTGTGGGTGTAATGCATGGCCTTGGAACTAAAAAGGAGGAACCAGACAAATGGGCGGCCACAATGGCACCCTTTGTCTCCCCGTTGATCCAAATTTTTTTAATCAAACTAAAACACTCTTGCACCCTATGTTGTAAATAAACCATTTTATTTTATCACTACACACACACTAGTATTGTCTTGTCAAACTAATTTAAGATGAACCAATATCCCATATGAAGAAAAAAATATATATATATATATATATATATAAACTTGTTCATAAAATCGCAAAAGCAATGATTTAGAAAACACCGTTTCTAAATGGTTGTTTATATTTTTATTTGTTTGACTAATCAACAAATAAATATTTGTCTGTGGTTGTTTTGCTTGTTATTGGGTATGACCCACTTGGATTGTTGATACATGTTTGTCCCTAGATCATGATATGTGATGTAATAGATCTTGTTTGGTATGATTAATGAAATGATATTGATAGTCTGTTAGTTATAATGTTTAATAGTTCATTAATGAGTCGTGACTGAATTGATTTGGTTTATGATTATTTGAATGGTTGCACATTAAGTTATATTATTAAAACATTCAAACTTAACTTAATGAAGTTCTCATGCGAATGGCTCATGCGAATGAATCATACGCATGAATAACTTCACACGATTGACTCAGTCGCACGACTGAACCAGGAGACTGGATCAGTCGCACGATTGTAATATAAGATTGGCTCAGTCGCACGACTGAACACTCAGTCGTACGAATGAATCAACCGCATGGTTCAATCGCACGACTGAACCAACTAATGGTTCAGTCGCACGATTGAATAATACCAACCTATAAATACCTCAATTCGTGAAAACAGGGGCTCTCGATCAATTACGATTCCAGACGACCCTAGCCGTCCAGAAACCTCCAATCGTTCTCCAAGTTCATAGAACACTTTAGATCGATTCCCAATCGATTTCTAACGTTAGTTTCAATCCTTGATTGATTCTTCGTGTGTTCTCACTGATTGGATCGCCAATCAAATAGGATTCCGCACTATTTGATCTGGTTTACACGTTAATCTCTAGGTATTTCGGTCAAATACCAGGTCCTAACAAGTGGTATCAGAGCTATTGGCTCTTGATTACGTGTTGATTCAATCAAGATTGCATAAAAGTTTGTGTTTTTGCACTAAAAACGCAATCTTTGGCATCAAAGTGATCTTGGAAGTTCCCTGCTCATCGAAGTTTGGTTTCTACGGACTTAGGCGATTAGAACTTGTGAAATTTCGAATCTTTACGGCTGAAACCCGTCAAACCTAGAAATTTTCGCAAAACAGCAGCTTCAGTCGCACGAGTGACTCATTCGCACGACTGGACTCCATTCGCATTGCTCATACGCACGATTGGACATAGTCGCACCCCCTCATTCGGCCGACTGAACCGTTCGTTCGCATAGCTCATACGCACCAGATTCATTCGCACGACTGAACCAATCGCCCAGTTCAGCCGCACGATTGAACCAATCGCAGAGCTTATACGCACGATTAGCTCATTCGCATCCTTCAGTCGCATCAGTGAAAGTTTGTTTGATTAGATTATAAGTTTATTAGTCATGGAAGATCAGATGTCAGCCTTTACTGCTGGGAAGGACTCAAGGATACAGAACCTGCTGTTGCTTGAGAGTGAGGTGGGGAATCACAATAAACCACCAAAGCTTTTGACTTTAGATGAGTTTCCCCACTGGAAACAACGTTTTGAGATCTACCTTAATGGAGTAGATCCTAATCTGTGGGAAGCCATTGAGATTGGTTATAGTACACGGTGGGAGCTGATGAGTTAAGCTAACATTAAGCGGGATGACAGACGCACAGAAAGTAAAGTACAATGCAAGAAAAAGTTTATGCTTGATCACTCAGTCTATCCCCAAAGACATATTCCACCAGTATTCAGAGAACAAGCAGTCCAAGAAACTGTGGATGAGCTAGAGAAGAGATATGATGGAATGCATCATTGAAGGCAATCAAGGCAAAGGAGTTAAAGAAGGAATTCGATAACTTCTCATCAATTGGTAATGAAAGTTTGGACGAAGTCATAGACAGATTCTACCACTTGATGAGCGAATTGCATACACATGGAGTGGCTACTACCATGGAAGAGAAAGTAAGCAACTTCGCAGACGGATTGCCTGATAAGTGGGCTACATTCGTGTCTAACCTGAGACAGAATGGAATACTTGTAAAGCTGATATAAATGACTTCATTCTTAAGTTGCGAGAAGAAGCACTAAGGATGAAGTATAGAGCTCAGAAGTCTTCGTACACACAAAATCCAGCTTTATACAACGCCACGCCTCAAGCTAAGACATCTGAGCACCACTCCAGACTGCTTTTGTGTCTAGCTCGTCAGGTCCTTCACATGCTTCTCCTTCTGGATCAGACACGTCTGGGTCATCATGTACCCATTATATTGGATCAGAAGCAAGCGCTACCAACTGAAGATCGAGAACCTCGTAATGTGACCGTGGAAGTAGCTCGAGAGCATATGGATCTTTTAGCAGCAGTGGTTCATTCATATGATGGACTTGTTGCCGGGAAGATTGGAAACTGCCATCTGGCAGATGAGGACTACGAGCAGTGGATGAGATGGAGCTTGAGAGAATGGATATAATGTGGGCCTTAGCAAGTGCTGTCCGGAGGGCGAAGAAGTTTGTGAAAAAGACTGGACAGAACTTGGTTGCTACTAAGGATACCACCTTTGGCTTCGACAAGAGTAAAGTGACCTGCTTTAACTGTGGTGAGAAGGGGCACTTCAAAAGAATGTGTCAAGCCAAAGAAGACGGGGAATGGGAACCCGTTCTCATCCTTTACCTCGCCAAGACAAGCAAGCCTCTAGTTCTACTTCATCAAACAAGGATCCAAAAGCCTTAACTGCTCATGATGATGAAGGACAGGATTGGAGTTTTAGGTTTGTCTCACCAGGAGAATCTAACATTGCCAGTGTTGAGGATATTGATGATGATTCTGCGAGTGAAGGTGATATAGCAGTTGAGATAGCAATGTCACATAGTGAAGAAACAACTGCAGCCGAGGTCAGTTACAACCAATTGAGGAAGTTTCCACGTCAGAGACAGAAAAGTCAGAATCACCAGAACCAGAACATCTGATGCTGCACTGATGGCTAACTCTTCTGAACCAACTCAGGTAAGTACCACTGACCAAATTTTTAATAATCATGCTTGTTCTGATTGTGATACTTTTAATAGCATAGATGAAAATTTGCTAGGTTATTAGATCATAATGATAACTTAGTAAAAGATTTACGTCTGTGCACTGAGGCTAATAGAGTACTAAAACAAAATGAGCATAGTTATAAAGAAAGATAGACCTATTGACTAAACAACTTAGGGAAACCGAAGTAGTGGCCTTTAACCAAGCAAATGACATTAGGTACTATCTAAACTCCCTAGAAGAAACTAAGAAGCAAAAGGCAGTTCTAGAAGTCGAAGTTAATTCATTAAACAGAAACTGCATAGTTGGACTAGTTCTTCACACATAGTTCAACACTTAGTGAGAGAAAGGAATAACGGGGAGGGATTAGGCTACAAAGTGGTTCCACCACCACCTGAGACCTTGATGAACACTAAGTCTAGACCAGTAAATAATAACCCCATCAAGGATCATGTGGTGACTACTCCTCTTGTTACTGATCCAGACACCTCATGTTCATCTACTGAATCTGGTCAGAAACAAAAGAGGCCACTTCAAAGGCAAAGGGTAAATTGCCTTGTGTTAATCTGGAAAATGAATTTGAAAAGTTAACTTAAAGTCAGGGTCAAACAGAGTCAAATCAGAACCTAAAGGACTTCAAATGCTACTTTCACATGCTTCAAGTCAAAAACCAGTTAACCAAAAAGTGAAACAGTTAAAACAGTAAATTTTGTTAAACCAGAGAAAACATCAAACATACAAGAGTCAAACCTAAAGTGATTGATGTTACTAGAGTGTCACGCACTTCTCCACAAAGAAAGTCTACTCATAAAGTTGATAGCAGGTCATGCTACAACTGTGAGAATGTGGACACATTGCTTCCTATTGTCATTTCTATCAGACACCTAGGAAGAAGATTGATCTTCAGGACTCTAGACCTAGTCTTCTAAGCGGAGTTCTCTAACTCCACCTAGAAGAGCTAGTGACCTAAAGTCCAACCTGTAAGCCAGACGACTGTTTATCATAAACCATTGCACAAATCTGGCTTATGGAAAGAAAAGTCCACCTACGTGTCTAATACTGATGACAAGAAGGAACCTGAGCTACCCTCACCCTCTAAGGGTCAATGGGTGGAGTTTATGATGTGTGATGCCTCTGGGAAACCCAAGACAGTCAAAGCTTGGGTTCCTAACCTAAACTAATTCATTTACTTTGTATGTGCAGGGTGTTCGATACAGTGCTGAGACTAACACGTGGATTATAGACAGCGGAGCATCCAGGCACATGACAGGAAATAGAGACCTTTATCTAACGTCAAACAAATAAAAGGAGGGCATGTTTCCTTTGCAGGAAACAAAGGAGGCTATATCACAGCTCAGGGAGAAGTGGGAAATCAGAAAGTTAAGTTTGATAAGGTGAACTACGTTCAACAACTTCAGAACAACTTACTTTCTGTTTCCCAAATCTGTGATAAAGGATTTAAAGTCATCTTCGATAACCAGAAGTGTTACGTGCTGAAGAAAGAATATATGATCCCAGAGGACCAAGTTCTGATGACTGCTTCAAGATATAAAGACCTTTATGTCTTGGATCTGTCAACAGCTGCTACAACGGATCATGAGGTTCAGTGTTTTTTATCT
Organism: Flaveria trinervia; assembly: GCA_025506515.1. Lineage (NCBI taxonomy): Eukaryota > Viridiplantae > Streptophyta > Magnoliopsida > Asterales > Asteraceae > Flaveria > Flaveria trinervia. Next base: position 7,496,526 of record CM046447.1, on the reverse strand, counting down.
AAAGCTACTGAGAAGGATTCAATCTCCTGGCATCGGAGAATGGGACCATTAGTCAAAGGAAGATGAATCATTTGATTCAGAAGGATTTAGTGAGAGGAGAAATGTCAAGAACTTCCAACTTCCTGACTTTTGTGTAGCTTGCAAGAAAGGCAAACAGACAAAGAAGTCTCATAAGGAAAAGTTCATTCAATAGAACTTCCTCTTGAGCTTCTTCACATGGATCTGTTTGGTCCAGTTAGTACAAGGAGCATTGCAGGCGACGTGTACTGTTTTGTGGTCACTGATGACTACTCAAGGTTCACTTGGTAATGTTTCTGAAATCCAAATCAGAAACTTTGGAGACATTCAAGGAATTAGTAACCACACTGGAATCCCTCTACAAGCTAAAAGTTCGACAAATACGCTCAGACAACGGGACAAATTCAAGAATCAAGGGATGGAGGCATACTGCAAGGAAAGGGAATTGTGCATCAATTCACTTCTGCTTACACACCTCAGATGAATGGCGTTGCTGAGAGAAAGAACAGGAGTTTGATAGAGACAGCACGGACTATGCTGGCAGACTCGAAACTGCCTATCCAATTCTGGAATGAGGCAGTGGCAAATGCGTGTTATACACTGAATCGAGTCCTAATAGTCAAGCGCCACGGAAAGACATGTTATGAGCTACTACAAAGACGCAAACCGAATTTGGAGTATCTTGAACCTTTTGGCGCACCGTGTACACTTCTGAAGAAGACACAAGAAGGAAAATTCAGCGAGAAGGCAGTTGAAGGAATTTTTCTAGGATACAACATACCGAACAAGCGAGTTTACAATAACTCAACGGGTCTTGTAGAAGTGTGGTGTAATGTCGACGTTCAGAGATATACCACACCACCTACAGGCAAAGGACCTGCATACTTCTTCGATTATGATGGATTCTTCAAGTCCTTCAACATCCCTCTCTCTCCCTCGGATGAGTTAGCTACTAGGATGATGTATGATATTCTAAATACACCATCTAGCACACAGGGAGAATCATCTACTCAGTCAGAAGGGGTAGTCGATGACAGTGACTCCTCCTCTGAAGATGAAACTGAAGCAGATGACCAGAACAGTCAGGAGGAACAGGTTCCAGTTCCTGAAAGTCCACAAGCATCCATAAGATGCACCCTCGACTTCGAACCTCAAACTCCACCTTCCTCAGATGCAGAACAAAATGTTCACAATCTTGGTTCGGAGGTGACTGTGCCGACTACTCCAGGATCACGACTAAACGTCTATCATCCCCTTGACAATGTTATTGGAGATGTCCGATCAGGAGTACAAACCCGAAATCAGCTATACTCAGCTGATTACGCCTCAGTTATGGAGAAAGGTTACATTCATGATGGTGCTTATCGATGTTTTGTTTCGCAGGTTGAGCCAAATGTCAGTGAAGCACTAAATGATGAGGCGTGGGTGAGTGCCATGCAAGAAGAACTTCTGCAGTTTAAGAAGTTAGGTGTATGGACTCTGGTTGATAGACCTAAAGGTGCTAAAGTCATTGGCACCAAATGGTACTAAAATGCAAGAAGGATGACCAAGGAGTCATTATCAGGAACAAAGCTCGACTGGTGGTTCAAGGTTTTCGCCAAGTCGAGGGGATTGACTATAATGAGGTTTTTGCACCCGTGGCAAGGATGGAAGCTATTCGTATCTTCCTTGCCTATGCATCGTACATGAAATTAAAGTCTACCAATTAGATGTGAAGAGTGCATTCCTTCATGGGGAAATCAGGGAAACAGTCTATGTAAGTCAACCCGAGGGATTTGAAGACCCTTATCATCGGGATAGAGTTTACAAGCTCGACAAAGCTTTATATGGGCTTCATCAAGCTCCTCGAGCTTGGTATGAAACTCTCGACTCATCTGTGAAACACGGCTTTCGCAGGGAGTCATTGACTGTACACTGTTTATTAAAGAAAAGGATGGCGACCTACTGCTTGTACAGATATATGTTGATGACATAATCTCGGGTCAAAGAACGAAGAGTTATGCAAAGAGTTTGAAGCAGTGATGAAGAAAGAGTTTGAGATGAGTGCTATGGGGGATGAAGTCTTTTCTCGGGTTACAGGTGGATCAAACACCTAATGGGATCTTTCTACATCAGACCAAGTATGTAGGAGACATTCTCAGTCGCTTTGACATGGAGAATGCTTCTGCTGCTGGGACTCCACTTGCTACGAATCATGATATAGCACCTGATGAGAATGGAGATCTTGTAGATGCCACTATGTACCGAGGAATGATTGGATCCCTCATGTATCTCACTGCCTCAAGACCTGATATCATGTATGCTACATGTTTATGTTCCAGATATCAGGCTAAACCTAAGGTCACATCTGATCGGGGTCAAAGGATTTTTTCGCTATCTAAAGGGTACACCCACACTGGGTTGTGGTATCCTCATGATGATGATTTGAGCTCACGGCGTATAGTGACTCGGACTATGGAGGCTGCAAATGAACTACAAGTCTACATCAGCGGGGTGTCAATTCTTTGGGAGAAGATTAGTTACATGGCAGTGTAAGAAGCAGACATCGGTTGCATTGTCAACCTGTGAAGCCGAATATGTTGCTGCTGCAAGTTGCTGTTCACAAATCATTTGGATTCAACAGCAAATGCGGGATTACGGTTTAAAATTCTCATCTACTCCTATTTTTGTTGATAACTCTGCTGCAATTGCAGTAACCAAAAATCCGGTTCAACATCCTAAGACCAAACACATCGGTATTAAATACCACTTCATAAGAGACTGTTTTGAAAAGAACTTAATTGATGTGGTTAAATTAATACTGATTTTCAACGTGCTGACCTCTATACTAAAGCCTTTGATAAACCACGTTTTCAATATTTGCTAGAGGTCAACGGCGTTAAAAAGAAAGTGAGGTAATTCCTGATGAGAATAATGTGTAGTCCGATGTAGTTTCGTAACGTTATTTTTATTTTATTTATCTTTTTTTGTTTTTTCTTTTTGTCTGTTATATTTAAACTCATGTTATTTTGCTGTTTATTAAAATCCAAAAATAATTAAATCTGAAATGATTTTAGTATTTTAGGGGGAGAATATGTCAGCAAGTTAACATTAAAAAAAAATGAGGGAAAAGGGGAACTAGCTGAAATGAGGTAGATTGTGTCTGTGATACCGATTCAATACCTTTGGAAAATGATAGTACAGGAACAAATCAAGAGGGATTTAAAATTTTAAGTTTTGAAAAGATGCAAAAGTTCAAAGTATAAGTCTGTGTAGTCTAAGCAATATAAAAGGAAGATGATAGAAAACTGGCAACTCCTAAGGTGACACAAAGAAAGTAGACTTAGAGGCTGCTAGACCACAAATGATATGTTGGTAGATTCAACACGATAGACAATTAGACCTGATTGGTGATCTCAAGATCAAACTAAGTTGTTCAACTGACTGTGGGCTTCCATCTTATCACTGGTTAACACAATCAAATATATTCCAATAAGGGGTAATGAGCATTTAAATGCCACAAAGTGTGCGGATGACCATAATTAGAGCAAAGCAAGAAAAAAATGAAAGACAATGCAATAAGCTAATGACTTATGTTGTTGTGGTGCATATTGTGTCAAATAAATAAGCTGCTCTAACAAGGAGATAGGTTGTGTGCCTCTCTGCTGTGCGATGGCACTGACCTGAGGATAAGCATAACCTAGATATTCTAGAATTCATTGTTGTTTGCCGCCTCTCTGCTGTGCGATGGCACTGACCTGAGGACAGGCTTCTCTTTGAAAGCTCTAAGAATAGTCTCTTCTTGTAAATACCCGTAGACCGCTCAAAAACCTCTGAGGAATGTTGATTACCATATAAGTGTGGGATCCACAAATGTTAGCTGAAATAATTAAACCTAAACAGTCACCAGTCTGCGTCAAAATCTGTGTATGGATTTAAGTGGACAAACATACTGACAATCTTAGTGGCTACATTCTCAAGAGTTCAAATCAATGTGAAAATCTAAGAGTTTCAGTATGATTTCCTTAAGTTGCTAACGACTCTGGATGAACACCGAGAATTTAAGCATCAAAAAGTTTTTAAACAAGTCCCAAATGATTTGATGTTCCTGTATGATTCCAAAATTGAATTGGTCCAGATATGATCAATCTAAGTTGAAGCTGTCTACTCCCTAACCAAATCCCTTAGATTTCCTCTTAGGGTTTTATCTCTCACAAAAAGTCCAAAATAAACTTTATTTGTGTAGTTAGTTTATGTTTTTATGTTAATCTTTTAATTTGTGCATCTGTCGGACTACATCAGGGAAATCAGAAGGGAATTACTTACCTAAAAGGGTCATGTCTGAGATGGCCACATGGTTTTTCAAATTTAAAGGTCACATCTGAATGACTGAATTGGTTAAGAGCTTATAATGTCTATTTCATAAGGTTAAAATGTTCAAAAATGGCAAAATCTACCAATGTGACCCATTCACACGATTGGACCATGAATATGGACCAACCATGCGAATGGATCCCATTCGCACGATTGGACCATGAATATGCCAACCATTGAATGGATCCCATTCGCACGACTGACATGAAATTAAGTCTTCGACGAATGACAGGTGCGAATTAGTCAAGTCAACCGACTGAGACTTAGTCGGTTAATTGAGATGCGAATAAAGGAGACTGAATGAGTCAGTCGACCGACTGAGACTCAGTCGGCCGACTGAAAGCCCGACTGGACCAATCGCACGACTGAACCTCAGTCGCCCGAATGAACTAAGCGAATGAGGCCAGTCGACCGATTGAAATTAGGGTCAGTATTTAAAGGGCCTCATTCGATCGCATCTCACTCATCACTCCAATCGCACCCCAAATCGCTTTCTTTCCCGTTACTCTGCCAAAATCTCTAGAGATAGTTGTTCCATTGCAATTCATCTTCTGACTTTCGATTGACAAGAATAAAGGTACATTGCAGTTCAATCTTGTAGAAATCAGAAGATTTTGAGTCCATTTGGGTTATTCGAATGAACCATTGATCGATTGAAAAATGCCCTAATAACCTACATAACTAAGCTAAATGTTAAAATTAAGTTTAATAGGTCTTAGTGACTAGATGGCGAGTCCAATGAACTAGATATAGAGGTGTAAACAAAAATGGTGAAACTGAAAATGTGAATCGCACAGTTGGTCTTCATGCAAATGGACAGCCAGATGAACTTCAGTCGCACGACTGAAGGGCTCAAACTGCCCATACGCATGGCTGAACCATGCGTATGAAGTTCATCGCATGACTGAGGTAACCGCATGAAGGTATATGCGTAGTAGCCCAATTACACACTCTGAGATACGTATGGGGTCAATCGCACGACTGAACCCCATTCGTACCATTCAATCGTACGACTGAACCCCTTTCGCAAGGTTCAATCGCACTGTTGAACTCAGTCGCACAATTTCAATCGCATGACAGAAAGATGTTCTTCAAGCTTAATGAGTTCATGACTTTCTTAGTAAATGGTACTAATGTTTACTATCTTTGTGTAACAGATGGCGAGTAGATGGACTATGAGAACAAAGCATAATATATGTGCCCATCTGGACTTAACATCCAGAAATGCTGCAGAATTCTCTGGCATTATCACGTTTCTATTGAGATCACGGATTGCACATGCCATCTCTACCCCTTGCACCCCATATCGATCCATTCAACAAGCCTTCTGGGAAGGCGCTACAGTTGATAGATCATCTGAACCTCACTGCATAAGAAGTACCATATTTGGCGAGGATATTACCGTTTCTGAGGAGGATCTAAGGATTGTACTTCAATTGGGGAATGACGGTGACTGTCCAACCCGTCTACACCCCCTCACTGTCAGAGGATGTTTTCTCAGAGCCAAATACTCTGGGACATCAATTCAGGGGTACTCAACAAGAGTAACCTCTGTCCTCAGTTTAATACCTTGCACACGTGCTGCTCAAGTGCATGGCTTCAAGAAAAGGTGGGTTTGATGAGCTATCGGATCAGATGCAAAACGCATACGTTGCGTTGGTGCTGAACCATCCGTTCAGCTTCTCTAAGATGATCTTCACCTATCTGGTGGAGAACATCGAGGGAAAGGAAAGCCTTCTGTATGTACCCACGGTTTATGCAATGATAATAGATCAGAAGCTTCCCTCCCTGCCAAAAGAACAGGAGGATTCGGTAGTCTTGGAGGTAATGGATGACACCACCCTGGGAAGGATGAAAGTATACCGGGGAAGCAAGTGAAGCCTCCGGTCAGGAGGTTGTTCGGTCATCTTGCCAGAGAGGACTATGTTGCACCGGAAAAGAGAAAGTGGCGTCACGAGGACAGTGACTCTGAGGTGGAACAGATAGCCCTACCCACTCTTGACTCAGATGAGGATGACAGTGGGGATGATGCTATTCCACCCAGAGGCACTGTGTCTGATTCTGTTCCCCTTGTGTCTGTCTCATCTGCTGAAGTAACTGAGTCAGCGGATTTCATCAAGATTTTGTTCTTATCGAGGAGGATGAGGATGAATCGGATGAGGAGCCACTTACCTGAACTGTGGAAGGAAATTTGTTCCCACAGAACATGGGTTAAGGTTGTTTGTGAACAACCGAGAGGCTCCGGAGATACAGAAACTGACCCAACTTATGCTCCGGGTCCTCAGGCGGGATTGGAGGGGAGCTTCCTCCACTGGATCAGGAGGAAGAGAATGGCCAAACCCCATGCCAGAAAAAGAAGAAGCGTAGGGTACCTTTATCACTACCACATCCACCACATCCACCACATCCACCACATCCACCACCTCTATCACAACCCCCACCAACCTTCCACCACATCCACCATACCTTCCACCACTACCACCTCTTCAGACCACCACCCACCACCATACCTTCCCCCACAGCAACCGCATACACCACCAGACCGACCACCACAAGACAGACCCCAGCACCACTACATCATTCACCCCACACTCACCACCACTATCATCCCGACCAGACCCGATTTCACCACCACCACCACCACCACTAGCTACCAACCGAGCCCTCAGCCTATCCCTCACACACCTATAGATCTCCTCTACCTCCAATCGGGGTAGAGGAACAGTGTCGCGTTAACAGAATGGTGTTGCGATTGCTGGCGGCTGATGAGGAAAGACAACTCAGATCCGCCAGCTTACTGACCTGACTGCTGCACAATCGCATAAAATTGCAGAGCAGGATCGAGTAATTGAGGAGCAGGCCCAGGAATTGGCTGCTCAGAGCACCCAGATGAACCAACTCCAAGCTCAAAGTGTCGCAACAAGTAAGCAAATAGAGGAGTTGAAAAAGCTAAGAGGACCATTTTGCTAAAATTGAAAGGATCAAAGGAGGAACCTTTAAGATAAGGGATGGAGATAGAGATAATGAAGATGATGAAGACGATGATGATAATGAGAGTGATACTGATGAAGAGAAAACCGAAGAATGGTGTGAAGATGAAGACACTGACGGAGGAGAAATAAGTGCGCTGAATGTTTTAAAGAAGTCAGAGCCCAACGTGCTGCACCGAAGAGGGATGCCTACACAAAGTTCTACAGCGTCAAGAAACATCTCACGGTGTCAGGCAGGATTATAGCATGGGCATATTTTGATGATCTTAACGTTTATGCCGTTAAGAGGGAGAAGGGCATAGAGTACTTTAGATTTCCACATGATCTAAAGACTCTACCAGGTTTTGAACTCAACCAACTGGCCAAATTGAAGCTGTTGTATGCTGACCCGAGAAGATGTCAGGCTGGTTTGAGGTTGCCCTAAAGAAAGAGTACCACACCAGGTGGATTAACTTCAGACCTTAACAACCTACAAGGTATATTAGAAGGTTTGAGATGGATGCCATTACTGGAAAACCAAAGATTGTGTTGAAGTGGAATCCTCCGCGCACAATGTCAAGAATCCCACTTCGGGAAATGACAAGGATTTCACACCACACTTTAAGTGGTGTGCTACGATTGGAGAACAGCAGAAGCAGTCATAGTCCTGGATAAGAGGGCCAAATGGATACCATCAGGGTATTCGACCCATGTGGCTAACCAACTTGTCTGCTAATGATGTATATACATTATACAAGTGGCCACTGTTCTATGACACACAAGACATTGTACAAGCCCTCCAGTTCCAAAACGTTATACGACTTTGCTTCGCGTTTGATATTCACGCAGGAGTCACACAAGAGGACAAGTACAAGAAATATGAGGAGGTAATGAAGAAAACAAGACATTAGAGAGATCTAGGTCCAAGGGGGAGTTTGTTGATACATGTTTGTCCCTAGATCATGATATGTGATGTAATAGATCTTGTTTGGTATGATTAATGAAATGATATTGATAGTCTGTTAGTTATAATGTTTAATAGTTCATTAATGAGTCGTGACTGAATTGATTTGGTTTATGATTATTTGAATGTTTGCACATTAAGTTATATTAATTAAAACATTCAAACTTAACTTAATGAAGTTCTCATGCGAATGGCTCATGCGAATGAATCATACGCATGAATAACTTCACACGATTGACTCAGTCGTGCGACTGAACCAGGAGACTGGATCAGTCGCACGATTGTAATATAAGATTGGTTCAGTCGCACGACTGAACACTCAGTCGTACGAATGAATCAACCGCATGGTTCAATCGCACGACTAAACCAGACTAATGGTTCAGTCGCACGATTGAATAATACCAACCTATAAATACAACTCAATTCGTGAAAAACAGGGGCTCTCGATCAATTACGATTCCAGACGAAGCCGTCCAGAACCTCTTAATTCGTTCTCCAAGTTCATAGAACACTTTAGATCGATTCCCAATCGATTTCTAACGTTAGTTTCAATCCTTGATTGATTCTTCGTGTGTTCTCACTGATTGGATCGCCAATCAAACAGGATTCCGCACTATTTGATCTGGTTTACATGTTAATCTCTAGGTATTTCGGTCAAATACCAGGTCCTAACATGCATCATATCACACTAGCCACATCAATTTAATATATATCTTGGGCAGATCATTTCTTTCAATCTCCTACTTGCACAAGATTTATAGAAGATTGATGCAAGCAGCAAATAACGCCTAGCAACGGTTTGCTACCCCTAATGTATATGACTAAGTGCCATTCAATAACATCATCCTTTTCAAGTACCTTACTTGAAAATGTTTTAGGTGAATTAATCATCTATCCTTTTGTTGCAGATGTCATGTTAAATCCAAGAGACACAAAATAGTCATTCTCCGATGATTTAACTTTAACAGCCTTAGACATCTAACTCTCAACGAATAAGAGGAACAAATTCCATCTTGACTACATACGTCTCTCACAATCACCTCATGTCATACCTGTACTCAGCCTTATGTACTGCCTTTTCAGAACAGCAAAGGACTAAGTCAAAGTACAATACTTGGTGAATATCAAGACCCAATTGTATCTCAGGTCTGAGGATACAATGATATTCGCCTTTACTCAAAATTTCTTATGACTAATCAGAAAGATTCCATGCCGAAATAATTGAGAGAGGGTCAGTCCAATATCTATATCCCATAGATATCAATGAACCTTGGTAGCAATCTCTTGCTTTATACTCATACCTTATGAATATCAACCAATCCAAGTTCAGTATAGTCTTACATTCATAGTTGTTCCGACAGTATGATCGACTACGAACGTTGAGAATAATTTATTTATTCACGGATTTAAACATGCTAAAATAGAAGAACAAACAAAATTATAACCACATAATTAAGTCAAATAACATTAGTTCCAATATCCAAATACAAAATACAACATCAAACCCAGTCACTTGAATATCTAAGTCCCATGGCACAAGCATGACCTTCATGCTTTGCCTTATCAAGGAGTTTTGTGAGTGGATCCGCAACGTTTTTATCAGTGTGGACTTTGCGAATACATATCTTTCCTTTTTCAACTTCATCCCTTATGTAGTTAAATCTCCGTTCAATGTACCGAGTCTTTTGATGAGCACGAGGTTCCTTGATTTGAGCAATTGCACCCTCGTTGTCACAAAATATCTCTAGGGGATCCTGAATGGAAGGGACTACCCCTAGATCGGCTATTAATTTCTTCATCCATGCAGCTTCCTGTGCTGCCATTGAAGCGGCGACGTATTCTGACTCTGTAGTGGACAACGCTACGACTTCTTGCTTTGAGCTTTTCCAAGAAACAGCACCCCCATTCAGAATAAAGATGTACCCCGACTGAGATCGTGAATCATCTCGATCGGTTTGGAAACTCGCATCCGTGTAACCTTTTACAACGAGTTCCTCTTCACCAGACCCGTAGATCAAGAACATGTCCTTAGTCCTCCTTAGGTACTTCAGAATGTTCTTGACAGCCATCCAATGACTATCACTAGGATTTTGCTGGTATCTACTTGTCATGCTTAAAGCGCATGACACGTCTGGTCTAGTGCATATCATTGCATACATAATGGATCCTATAGCAGATGCATATGGGATTGCCTTCATTCTATTTTGCTCCTCCTTGGAGCTTGGACATTGAGTTGTACTCAATATTGTCCCTCTTTGAATAGGTACATTACCTTTCTTAGAGTTTTCCATCTTGAACCTTTTCAAGATTTTGTCAATGTATGCACTTTGATTCAAACCAATTAGCCGTCTTGATCTATCCCTATAGATCTTTATTCCCAGAATATAGGCGGCTTCACCAAGATCCTTTATGGAAAAACAACTTCCAATCCAGGTTTTTACACCTTCCATGGTTGGAATGTGGTTTCCAAACAGTAGTATGTCATCAACATACAGTACTAGGAAGGTTATTGTGCTCCCACTAGCCTTCTTATACACGCAAGCCTCATCAGCATTTTTGATGAAGCCAAATTTCTTTACTTCATATCAAAACGGTGATTCCAACATCTTGATGCTTGTTTCAATCCATAGATTGATTTCATTAACTTGCATACTTTATTAGGATATTTTGGATCGACAAAACCTTCAGGCTGAACCATATAGACATCTTCCTCAAGATGTCCATTTAGGAAAGCGGTTTTGACATCCATTTGCCAAATCTCATAATCATAATGAGCTGCTATGGCAAACAATATCCTTATAGACTTAAGCATTGCAACAGGTGAGAAGGTTTCATCATAATCAACCCCTTGAGTTTGAGTGAAACCCTTTGCTACAAGTCTAGCTTTGTACCATGCATATCGGTTTTCTTCTTGAAAACCCACTTACTTCCAACTACTTTGGAATTAAGAGGTGGCTCAACAAGTTCCCAAACTTGATTGTCATACATGGATTGCATCTCAATGTTCATGGCCTCAAGCCATTTGTCACAATCCAAATTGGACACTGCATCATGATATGTGGCTGGTTCATCTGAATCCACCACATCGCATCCATCCATGAAAAATCCGTATCTTTCAGGTGGATTACTAGTTCTACCACTTCTGTGAACGTTTTGTGTGTATTGATCAACCTCTTGATCATCCTCAACATCCTCACGTTGAGTGCTAGTTTCAACCAAACGTGCATCGGGCTGTGTTTCTTGATCCTCCTCAAGATCCACTGTTCTACTGCTAGTTCCTTCCATAAGGAGCTTAGTTTCTAAGAACTCACCCTTTCTAGCAACAAACACTTTTTGTTCCAGTGGATCATAGAAATAATATCCCATAGAATCTCTAGGATATCCAACAAAGATACACTTGGTGGATCGGACATCTAATTTGTTTGGAGTGGGAGTCTTAACATAAACCTCACAACCCCAAACCCTTAAGTACGATAGGGATGGAACTCTTCCATGCCATATCTCAAAAGGTGTCTTTTCCACCTTTTTGGTTGGGGCCATATTCAGAATACGAGCCGCGGAGAGCAAAGCGAAACCCCAAAATGATAGAGGTAATGTGCTTCTAGCCATCATAGATCGAACCATATCCAATAAGGTTCGATTCCTCCTCTCAGACACACCATTATGTTGTGGTGTTCCAGGTGGAGTGAGTTGTGAGACAATCCCACAACTCCTAAGATGATCTTGAAAAACATCACTTAGGTATTCGCCACCTCTATCGGTGCGGAGAATTTTAATTGACATGTTGAGTTGATTTTCTACTTCATTCTTGAAGATTTTGAACATTTCAAAAGCTTCATCTTTGTGCCTTAATAAGTACACATACCCATAACGACTATAATCGTCGGTAAAGGTAATGAAGTATCTTTCACCATTCCTAGTCATTGGCTTAAAAGGACCACATACATCCGAATGTATGATACCTAATAAATCTTTTGCCCTTTCGTTAGTTCCACTAAAGGGTGCCTTAGTCATTTTACCTTGTAAACAAGATTCACATACATCAAATGAATCATATTCATTTGTTTTTAAAAGACCATTCTTTTGAAGTGTTTGTATACGTTTCTTGTTTATATGACCAAGGCGGCAATGCCAAAGGTAGGTATCACTCAAATCTAATTTGAGTCTTTTGGTGGTTGCTTGGTATATTGAGCTATCATATGTTACGTTTTCATGAATCAATTCATAAATACCATTACAAGGTATAGCTTTAAAATAAAATACATGATTTAAAGAAACATGAATATCATTGTGAACAAACTTGAAATCATAATCATATTGTCTTAAACGGGAAACAGAAATTATGTTCCTAGTCAAACTAGGAGCATATAACATATATATATGACTTCCAAACCATTTGGAAGCTTCAAAATGTAGTCTCCTTGGGCTTCAACGTGAACCTTTGCACCATTGCCCATGAATAGACTTATTTCCCCTTTTGCATAATGCTCATTTCTTTTGAACCCCTGCAATAATTGCAAATGTGAGTTCCACATCCGGTATCTAATACCCATGTGTTAGAAGAAATAACATTTAGCTCAACATGTATCATGTAAATTATACCTGAGGTTTGCCCTGCATCCCTCTTTTCTCTCAACTCTTTGAGATAGACTGGACAATTTCTCATCCAATGCCCTATCTCACCACATTTGAAGCATGGGTCGTTTACAGCAACCTTTTGCTTCTTTCCTTGGGCTTCGGAGGTTCCGCCCTAACAACCATCTTCCCCTTTCTCCAACGTGCCCCTTTCCTTTTGCAACATTTGCCTTAGGAGGGGGTAGAGACCTCTTTCTTCTCCCACCTTCATTAATGGTGAGAACGGGTAAAACCCTTTTACCCATTCCCGCCTCAGCTAATTTGAGCATCGAATGAAGTTCATTTATGCTCTTGTCCCATCCGTTCATGTTGTAATTCATGACGAATGCCTCAAACCTTTTAGATAGGCCATTAAGGATCAAATCCGTGGCCAACTCCTTTGAGACAGGACAATTTAGCCTTTGAAGGCGATCGATGTGGCTTTTCATCTTAAGACATAAGACGAAACTGATTGGGATTCTTCCATCCGACATGCATGAAGCGCTCAAACCGTTTCGAAGCGCTCCACTCTAGCTTGTTGCTGGAACGTTTCCCGCAACTGAGTGATCATGTCATAGGCTCCATGGAGCTCATACTCCTTTTGGAGTTCGGGTGTCATACTTGCTAACATTAAGCAAGAGACTTGCACGGGGATGGGATCATCAAGAATGTAGGCCCGCTTTTCTTGCTTGAGAACAATTCTCAAGTTGCGGTACCAATCCATGAAGTTGTTAGGTGTTAGACGATCCCTTTGAAGGATCGCCCTAAGAGATTGGTGGTTTTGGTTTGGTACATCGTTATTAGCGTTGGTGTGGTCGGCCATGTACAAGATTTTACAAAGTTCCATTTTAGTAATCGTTGATATAATTATATATTTCATTTATTAATACCCTTTACGTCTCATAGACTATTAATAAATTTTTTTTTTAGAATCCAACGTTATATTTAAATATTAGTTAGGTGACCTTTATCCCATTATTTAAATAAACAAGGTAGTCAAAAATGACAATTGCAACCCATTGCAACTTCTAATGGTATGGGATCGTTTGAACATCTTATGTTTATAACGGCATGTTTACCCCATCAACACCTTTTATAAAACACATTTTAGGTGATCCATTCAATATATTTTATAAATCAAGTCTTCCTACTTACACACACGTGTGAGTTTACCACATAAGTGGTTAGGTGACCTTTATCCCACAAACATGGCATTATCACCTCAAGTTACAAGTTCCCTCAAAGTGGTTAGGTGACCTTTATCCCACTAAGAGTTTGCAAGTAACCTAAGTGTTGTGTAAAAGGATGGTGTTTAACTTGTTTCTCAAAAGGGATTTAAAATTTCACAATTCTTGTTTTAGAAAAGACCATGTACAATATGATTGTATGCATTCAACCATATGGTATCCATTGGTTCTATTAAATAAAACCCATTTTATTTTGCAAACCATTAACTCCTTTTATAGACCCATTCTATTTAGCTTAATGATTTGAGAACCAATTTCTTGTAATAGCTTGTTCTAGTTGATGGTTTGTTAATGACATCCAAATATCCAAAACAAAACAACATCATAAGCATTCAACCAAGCATAACCAAACAATACATATATGCATAAAGCATACTAATTGAGCACACTTGTTTAGCCAAAACAAGTGTGTCAAAAGGTCTTGTCCTAAGGGTTAAGAACATGACACATGGTTGACAAAAGGAACTCCCACTTGAATCCACATCTTCAAGCATCCTCTTTGTCCATTTTTCTTCAAGTCTTGATCTTGAGCATCTTACAAAATATGTATCCTAATACATTTTTCTAGTAAAGATAAACCCTAATCTATTTATTACAAACCATATGAATGAATAGATTACAAAATAAGACTTGAAACAAAATAAATAATACATGCCAAATGAATATAACATGGCAACCAATCATTCAATCCAAAAGGTCTAGGCTTTGTTATGCATAATCAACAACAACAACATCAAACATACACAAGATGAACGATTTTGGCAGCCCCTTTTAGCCCATGTTTTTTGCCAACATAAACCAAGAACAAATGGGTTAAGAACATATAAATAAACATCTAATATTCTAGAGTTTTAAAGATCCTTTTATGCATAAAGAAGCATCTTTAAAACACTAAAGGGGGGCAAAATCCAGCCCCTAACTCACGGATTTTTTGGTGTCAAGCACCACAAAACCGTGAACTAGGGAGGAAATATATGTATGCATATGTATAAGTGGCTCTTGATGCCATTGTAGGGGTTTTAACAAGTTTATCAAAGCTCATATAATATTGTTTATATGAAAACACAGCGGAATATATATATGTTTTAAAACATGTTAATAAGATGATTATTAACCATTTAATAAAGAACCCCATGCCATGGATCATTATGCAAGTGCATACAAAAGATAAACATGAGATGATGATACTACAACCTTTGTAGCTGCTCAAAAACCGAATTTCTTGAGGTGAAAGAAGATGAAAAATGTGGTTGAATCTTCAAGGAAGAAGACCTCAAGAGGTGATACCCCAAGCTTGTACAAACACCTTTGATTGCTAGGAATCTTGACACCAAATTTTCAGCAACCCAAAACACTTTGAAAGCTGAAAATCTCTTCTTCTTTCTCCTTCAAAACCGTGAGATAGAGAGAGATATTGAGAGAGTTCTCAAGTGTGTGTGTGTGAGAAAGAGAGAGGAGCAAGAGAGTTCTAGTGTGGTGTAATGCATGGCCTTGGAACTAAAAAGGGGAGGAACCAAGACAAAGGGGCGCCGAAAATTGGCACCCTTTGTCTCCCCTTTGATCCAAATTTTTTTTAATCAAACTAAAACACTCTTGCACCCTTATGATGTAAAATTAAACCATTTTAATTTTATATCACTAACACACACCTATTATTTGTCATTGTCAAACTAATTTAAAATGAACAAATAATCCCATATGAACAAATATATATATTAATATATATATATATAATATTATATATATAATATATATATATATAATATATATATATATATATATATATAACTTGTTCATTCGCAAAAGCAATGATTTAGAAAACCCGGTTTCTAAATTGGTGTTTATATTATTTGTTTGATCTAATCAACAAATAAATATTTGTCGGTGTTTGTTTGGCTTGTTATTGGGTATGACCCGACTTGGATCATATCACACTAGCCACATCAATTTAATATATATCTTGGGCAGATCATTTCTTTCAACTTCAAGAGGGAGTGTATAAAACCAAAGAAGACAGGTAATGGAAATCCCTTCTCGTCATTTAACTGTCAAGACAAGGCCACAACTAGTAATTCTGACTCATCAAGTAAGGATCCAAAAGCCTTAACTTCTAATGAAGATGAAGGACAGGACTGGAGCTTTCGGTTCGTCTCACCAGGAGAGTCCAATATAGCTAGTGTGGAGGATATTGATGATGATTCTGCAAGTGAAGGAGATATAGCAGTAGAGCTCGCGATGTCAAATTCTGAAGATACTGCAAATGTGGTCAACTACCTGCCTAAAGAAGAAAAATTTGCAAATGAATCACCAGAACCAGAGACAACCGAGCCAACACTCATAGCTGATTCTTCTTCAACATCCCAGGTAAGTACTACTGACCACTGTTTAATAACCATGCTTGCTTAGAATGTAATAAATTTAGAGAAGTTATAGATTCAAAATTTGCGAGGCTATTAGATCATAATGATAGCTTAGTAAAGGATCTGGAACTGTGCACAGAAGCAAATAGAGTATTGAAACAAAATTAGTACAGTTACAAGGAAAAGATAGACCTATTAAATAAACAGCTTAGGGAAACTGAGGTAGTTGCACTTAACCAAGCAAATGACATTAGGTACTATCTGAACTCTCTTGAGGACACTAAGAAGCACAAAGCAGTTTTAGAAGTAGAAGTCAATTCATTAAAACAAAAGCTGCATAGTTGGACAAGCTCATCACACATTGTCTAACACTTCGTAGGAGAAAGAAATAATGGGGATGGACTGGGATACAAAGTGGTTCCACCACCACCTGAGACCTTGATGAACACCAAAAGTAAACCAATTAACAATAACCCCATCAAGGATCACGTGGTGTCTATTCCTCTTGTTAGCGATCCGGATTCCGTAAGTAAATCATGTGAATCCGACCCTAAACAAAAGGAGGTCACTTCAAAGGCAATAGGAAAGATGCCTTGTGTTAACCTGGAAAAAGAATTCGAAAGGTTTGTTTAATGTCAAGGTCAAACAAAGTCAAACAAGAACCAAAAAAGACTATAAAATCTACTCAATCATGTGCATCATGTCACAGTCCAGGGAAACAAGAGATTAAAGATGTAAAACTTGTAAAACAATTAATTTTGTAAAACCAACTCATACATCTAAGAAAGTACTGCCTCAGCCATACACACTAAGGTTGACCGTGTGACAAGTATATCTCCACCAAAACAAATAAACCGTAAAGTTGAAAGGAGATCCTACTATAATTGTGGAGAGTATGGTCACATAGTGTCTCACTGTCCTTATTACCAGACACCAAGGAAGAAAGTTGAAATTTCTACATCTACATCTAAATCTTTTAAGAGGAACTCAGTGACGCCTCCTAAAAGGGATTGTGAGCCTAAAGTTCAACCCATCAGCCAGTCGTTTGTTTATCACAAACAGGCCTTACACAAATCTGGATTATGGAAAGAAAAGTCCTCCTCAGTGACTGAAAATAAGAACACACAAAATTCTGATCAATCCTTAACCTCAAAGGGTCACTGGGTTGAGTTTGTGATATGTGATGCCTCAGGGAAACCCAAGCCAGTTAAGGCTTGGGTTCCTAACATGAACTAATGTTTTCATTGAATGTGCAAGATGTTCGCTATAGTTCTGAGACTAACATGTGGATTGTTGATAGCAAAGCATCCAGGCACATGACAGGGAACATAGCTCTCTTATCAACTATCAGACAAATTAAAGGAGGGCATGTTTCATTTGCTGAAAACAAAGGTGGGTACATTACAGCCCAAGGAGAAATGGGAAATGAGAAAGTTAAGTTTGATAAGGTAAACTATGTCCAACAATTACAAAATAACTTCATTTTAGTTTCTCAAATCTATGATAAAGGATTCAAGGTAGTTTTTGACAACAAGAAGTGTTACCTTCTGAAGAAGGACTACGTGATTCCGGAGGATCAGATCCTAATGTCAGCTTCAAGATATAATGATCTTTATGTCTTGGATCTCTTAAAGTCCTCCACAACATCGTGAAGTCCAATGCTTCCTGTCCAAAGCTACTGAGAGGAATCCATCTCCTGGCATAGGAGAATGGGACACATAAATCCGAGGAAAATGAATCATTTGATCCAGAATGATCTTGTGAGAGGAGTAAATGTCAAAAACTTCCAACTCTTGGATTTTTGTGTTGCATGCAAAAAGGGAAAACAGATGAAGAAATCTCATAAGGAAAAGAAAGTTCATTCTATAGAACTTCCACTTGAGCTTCTTCACATGGATCTGTTTGGTCCAGTCAGTACAAGAAGCATCGCAGGTGACTTGTATTGCTATGTAGTTACTGATGACTACTCAAGGTTCTCTTGGGTAATGTTTCTGAAATCCAAATCAGAAACATATGAATCCTTCAAGGAATTGGTAACTACACTAGAATCCCAATACAAGCTGAAGGTAAGACAGGTGTGCTTAGACAATGGAACCGAGTTCAAGAATCAGAGGATGGAGGACTATTGCAAGGAAAAAGGAATTGTGCAACAATTTACCTCAGCTTATACCCCTCTGATGAACGGCGTTACTAAACGGAAGAACCGCAGCTTGATAGAGACGACACGGACAATGCTGGCAGACTCGAAACTGCCTATCCAATTTTGGAATGAAGCAGTGGCAAATGCATGTTATATTCTCAATCGAGTTCTGGTAGTAAAATGCCATGGAAAAACGTGCTACGAGTTATTACAGCGATGTAAACCTAACTTGGAATATCTTGAGCCGTTTGGCGCTCCGTGCACCCTGCTGAAAAAGACTCAGGAGGGAAAATTCAGTGAGATGGTTGATGAAGGGATCTTCTTAGGATACAACATACCAAACAAGAGAGTTTACAACAACTCAACGGGTCAAGTAGAGGTGTGGTGTAATGTTGATGTTCAGAGATATATCACACAGCCTGCTAGAAAAGGGCCTGCTTACTTCTTCGACTATGATGGATTCTTCAAGTCCTTCAACATATCTCTTTCTTCTTCAGAAGACGAGTTGGAAAACAAGATGATGTATGATGTCTTGAACACACCGTCTCAAGATTCAACAAGTCATGATCCTACCAACTCAGGGGGAGCAGTTGATATGAGTGACTCCTCCTCTGATGAAGAAAATGAAGAAAATGATCAGATCAACCAGGATGTACAGGCTCCGACTACCACAAGTTCACAAGCATCGTCTAGTGATGCTTCTAAACTTTTAGAACCTTAGACTCCTATTGCCTCAAATCCCGAACCAAATGGTCATAATCTTGACTCTGAGGTGGTTGTTCTGACAACCCCTGGCTCACGTCTAAACGTCTATCATCCTTTGGATAATATTATAGGAGATGTGAGATCAGGGGTTCAGACTAGAAATCAGCTGTACTTAGCTGATTATGCCTCTGTGATGGAAAAAGGATACATTCACGACTGTGAATACCACTGCTTTGTGTCTCAGTTTGAGCCAAAGTATGTTAGGGAAGCACTAAATGATAAAGCTTGGGTTAGTGCCATGCAGGAAGAACTTCTTCAGTTTAAGAAGTTAGGTGTATGGACACTAGTGGATAGACCTAAAGGTGCTAAAGTCATAGGCACCAAATGGGTCTTAAAATGTAAGAAAGATGATCAGGGAGTGATCATCACAAACAAGGCTTGGCTTGTTGTTCAGGGTTTTCGACAAGTTGAAGGTATTGACTACAATGAAGTATTTGCGCCGGTGGCAAGAATGGAAGCCATCCGCATCTTCCTTGCCTATGCATCTTATATGAAGTTTAAAGTTTATCAACTTGATGTGAAGAGTGCATTCCTTCATGGGGAGATTAGAGAAACAATGTATGTCAGTCAACTCGAGGGATTTGAGGATCCATATCATTGGGATAGAGTCTACAAACTCGACAAGGCTCTTTACGGGCTTCATCAGGCTCCAAGGGCTTGGTATGAGAAACTTTCAACTCATCTTGTAAAACATGGATTTCGCAAGGGAGTCATTGACAACACACTGTTTATCAAAGAAAAAGATGGAGATCT
This sequence comes from Flaveria trinervia, assembly GCA_025506515.1. Taxonomy (NCBI): domain Eukaryota; kingdom Viridiplantae; phylum Streptophyta; class Magnoliopsida; order Asterales; family Asteraceae; genus Flaveria; species Flaveria trinervia. The sequence continues at coordinate 7,476,343 of CM046447.1, read as the reverse complement.
ACTGCTAGTACAGATCTATGTAGATGACATAATCTTCGGTTCAAAGAACGAAGAATTATGCAAAGAATTCGAAGCAGTTATGAAGGCAGAGTTTGAGATGAGTGCCATGGGGGAGATGAAGTTCTTTCTCGGGTTACAGGTGGATCAGACACCAAATGGAATCTTCTTACATCAGACCAAGTATGTTGGGGATATTCTCAATCGATTTGATATGGAGAATGCCTCCTCAGCTGGCACTCCACTAGCTACAAACCATGATGTGGCACCCGATGAGAACGGTGATCTGGTAGATGCCACTATGTACTGAAGGATGATTGGATCTCTCAATGTATCTCACTGCCTCAAGACCAGATATAATGTATGCTACATGTTTATGCTCACGATATCAGGCAAAGCCTAAGGTGAACCATCTAATTGGGGTCAAAAGGATATTTCGTTATCTGAAGGGCACACCCATACTTGTGTTGTGGTATCCTCATGATGATGACTTTGAACTTACAGCTTATAGTGACTCAGATTACGGCGGCTGCAAGATGAACTACAAGTCCACATTAGCAGGGTGTCAGTTCTTTGGGAGAAGATTATTAACCTGGCAGTGTAAGAAGCAGACCTCGGTTGCTTTGTCAACCTGTGAAGCCGAATACATTGCTGCTGCAAGCTGCTATTCCCAAATCATATGGATTCAACAGCAAATGCGGGATTACGGTTTGCTTTTCACTTCCACCCCTATATTTTTTGATAACTCTGCTACGATTGCAGTCACTAAAAACCCAGTCCAACATCCTAAGACCAAACACATCAGAATCAAATATCACTTCATACGTGACTGTTTTGAAAAGAATTTAATCGATATGATAAAAATAAACACTGATTTTCAACGTGTTGACCTCTATACTAAGGCTTTTGACAAATCACATTTTCTATATCTGTTAGAGGTCAATGGCGTTAAGAAGAAAAGTGAGGTCAATCCTGATGATGACCATGTATAGTCTGATGCGTTGCGTCTAGGTTCTTTTATTTTTTAAATTTTAGTGTTATTTAAGTTTAATTCTCTTGTTTTGTTAAATGATAGTTTGTTAATTACACTTAGTGTCTTTTATTGCTCATTAAAATCCTAAAATGCAAATCCTTAGAGGTTTTAGTATTTTAGGGGAGAATGGCAAGAAGAAAAAAAAAAAGAAAAAAAAAACGAGGAAAAGGAGAGGCAAGCCGATAATAAATAAGATCGTACGTGTGATACCGATTTAATGTGTGGAATATGATAGTACACAGGTACAACCATTTGGGACTTTAAAAAATCAAAATTGAAAAAGATGCAAAGTTCAAGTATAAATCTGTGTAGTCTGAGCAATATAAAAGGAAATATGATAGTTAAGCTAGCTACTACTAAGGTAACACAAAGAAAGTAGACCTAGAGGTGCTAGACCACAGCGATATGTCGGTAGATTCAACACAATGGATGACTACACCTTTTTGTGATCTCAAGATTAAACTAAAATGGTTGAGTAGCTGTGGGTAACACCTTATCCCTGGTTAACACAATCAACAAGATTCCAATAAGGGGTGAAGAGCAAAATAAAAGCCACAAAAGTGTGCGTAAGACCAAAGCATGAGCAAAAGCACATGAAAAATGGAAAGACAATCAAACTGATAACAATGTTGTTGGTGAGATCTGTGCAAAAAGAAGAAAAATTGCTCAAACAAGAAGATAGGTTATGTGCCTCTCTACTGTGCGGTGGCACTGGCCTGAGGATAAGCATAACCTATATATTCTAGAACTCATTGTTGTTTGCCGCCTCTCTACTGTGCGATGGCACTGACCTGAGGATTGGCTTCTCTTTGAAAGTTCTATAAATAGTCTCTTCTTGAATTCTACCCTAATACCGCTCAAAAATCTCCTGAGGAATGTTGATTACCATATGAGTGTGGGATCCACAAATGCTTGTTGAAATAAAACAAACCTTAAAACGATCACCAAACTGTGTTGAAAGTCTGTGTATGGATTTAAGAGGACAGGTATACTGACAATCACTGTGGCTACAAATCTTGAAAGTTCAAATAAGTGTGGGGACCTAAGAGTACTAGTATGATTTTCTAAATTTGCTAAATGACTCTAGATGAAAAAACAAGAATAAAGCATCAAAGGTTTTAGATAACTTGTCCCAAATGATTTGAATATCCTGTATGATTCCAAATTAAATTGGTGTCAGGATCAGTGATCACAAGTTGATGTATTAGAGCGTAACGCAGTGGAATAAGAACAAGAATAGACAAATTGTAGCAAGAATTGATACTCGTATACATTAGAACAAATACGATTATAACGAGAGAATATATTTCTGTAACAAGGAATGTTTCTATGATATCGAATATTTCTGATCAAAATCATTCTCATTACAATAGGTTGACACTCCTTATATAGAGTGCAATCGCTGCTGTTATCACGGGAAAGTGACAACTGGCAGATCTCTTACAAAAATAACTAACTCTTAACAAACTACTGAAATGTTCACAACTACTGAGAACATATCAGAGTGTTAAGTACAAAATATGAAACTACTGATAAGAAACTACTGAAACTACAACGACTGAAGAAAAAGCTCTTCAGTCGTTTTACAAAACTACTGAAAAATATAAAACTACTGAAAGGTAAACCGTCACAACTACTGAAGAAGACCTCTTCAGCTGTTGTGACAACGTCTGATACTTTGGTCTTCAGCACTTGTGTCTTCAGACTTTGTCTTCAGCACTTGTGTCTTCAGACTTTGTCTTCAGCACTTGTCTTCAGACTTTGTCTTCAGCATTGTCTTCAGACTTTGTCTCCAGCACTTGTCTTCAGACGTTGTCTTCAGCACTTGTCTTCAGACTTTGTCTTCAGCACTTGTCTTCAGACTTTGCCTTCAGCACTTGTCTTCAGACTTTGTCTTCAGCACTTGTCTTCAGACTTTGTCTTCAGCACTTGTCTTCAGACTTTGTCTTCAGCACTTGTCTTCAGCTGTTGTGGTCTTCAGTAGTTGTTGTGACGTCTGTGGGACTTAAAGGTTTTTATGATCCGGCTCATTGGTTCTTTTGGTCCAACAAACTCCCCATGAACCAATGCAGCCAAAACCTTTAACTTTATTGAGGTCCCACTTATTGTTGGCAGAATGGTTGGTCTTTTTCCTTCTTGATCAGTTGAGAAGATGACCCATATAAGCACTGGCCTGGGAATGAGTCTCTGATGATTTGGTTGGCAATGTATGGATGGGAGCTCTGTATTGGGGAATTGGACACTGAGCTGTTCCCCCATCCATGAGACTCACTTCCCATGTATAAGCCTGTAGGATTCTCTGGTGTATGCTCTGAGAAACATAATTTGTTCTTCCATGGTCAGGTTCTTAGCTTCACCATCAAACAATCCTTCACGCCCATACAGCTCTGAGATGTACTTGGCCTGTTTGCCATTTTTGAGCTCAACTGTTGTAATTTGTCTGTATGCAAACTCATCAGGATGAGTCCCTTCAAATAACAGACTGAGCTCATTTTGTTTGAAGTTCTCAAGCCTCTTGTAGACTAACCCCTTTTTAATAACTCTGTTCTCTAACATCTTTTGGGGTGGCTGTTTAGTCCCATAGGCCTTCTTGAAATCTTCTACAATCTCCCAGGGTGATACTACAAGGACCACTGTGATCTCTTCATCTACGATCCTTTTTACTTGGCCCTTGTATCTCGAAGGAATGTCTTTCTTTACAATCCTGTGAGCCACCTAGGATCAGGCCATATCTCACCTTTTCCTTCTGATATTGAAATGTGTTGGCAAGGGTGTACAACCTCAGAGCTTCTTTCTTCATACTAATTATTGATGAAGAAGCAGCATAAGTTTTGTCTATGCTTTTCAACATCTCATCATCCTGAAGCCTTTGCTGCTGCTCTTCTTCAATCTTTACTCTAACAGTTTCCATCTGTGAGGTGGGAGTGATGGGCATGGGTTTGGCTTTAGGCAATGTTAGGACTGCAGACAGAGGCAGCCTATCTTCTTCCACATCATCCTCTTCTTCTTCTTCTTCTAGCCTCAACACCCTTCTCTTCTTCTTCTTGGGTGCATCATCGGCTGTTGGTTTAGAGGGTAAGGTTGGTTTTTTGGGTTGTGGTTGTGGTTGTTTTGGAGAGGGAATGTTGACAGGCTGAGTTAGCATTTTAGAGGTGAGTGTGGCTTTTGAGTGTTTGGCTAGCTCAGTCCTGCTCCCTGCTCCTGCTTCATTCAAAGCTTCGACTACTAACCCTTAGTGTATGCTTCAGACGAACAGATCTTGGAGGTTATGGCCAAGATACTGTCCCTGGTCCATGATTTAATCTCGATCAATGACCTCCCAAGATATTTTGCAATGAATCTGATCATGATCTCTAGTCTCTCTCTTTCTAATGCATCATAACTTGCCCATCTTGAGTTAATTTCTTCAACTTCAAGTCTCCTGATCTCTGAGTCAAGCTGTGCAGTATCGAACCCTTGTCTATACAGTTGATCAATAATGGCATCCATTGATTTACTATGTGTAGCATCTGCCATTTTGATCATCTCATCGAGTTGGAGTTCTTTCTCTTTTCTTTCCTTCACCTTCCTCTTCTTATATGTGACATGAAAGTCTTTGTGACTTTCACCCACTTGATCATTTTCGGTTCCCTTCACAGACTCCTCTTCCTTCTCAGTTTCCTTTTCTTTCAGTTTGCTCTTCCTCTTTGCTTTCACTGACTGACTCTCCCCCTTTTTGGTTGCATTGGTTGCAAGGGTTTGAGTAGCAGAAAGCCTGGTGCTCACAATCTCCTCCACCAGGGGTTGTATGATTGAGGGAAGCCTCTCATCCATGGTTTTGATCACAATGTCTGTGATCATTGGGGTGATGAGAGGTAGGGATTGCTGAAAGATAGCAGCTGTTTGCTCAGAGGGGTTCCGTCCCTGAGAAGTAGTGCTAGAAATAGAGGCTGGTGGCTCGGAAGTTTTGAGTGGCTGAGTGTATGGGAGACCTTCAGGTGAAGGTGCCATCTGTGGGTTTTTGTGGTGGCAGATGGACTTGCTGTTGAGAGAATTGGTCAAGTAGTCTTTGTAGTCTACTGACTTCTTCCTCAAGAATTGTGTTCTGGGCCAGAACATCATAAAAGAAGCCCAGGTCATCATCAGCAGATGCTGAATCACCTGACCTCCTGCTTGTAGCAGGATGTACATGCACTGGGTGTAGACCAGTTTTAGCATGTGCCCCTTTTTCTTGTAACTGGGGACTTCCAGCCTCAGGACTATCTCTTTCATCAGCTGTTGCCTCTAGTGAGGTCTTAGCTATGTTACCAGCCTCATTCTGATCATGTGCTGATTCAGAAGAGGTGGTAGCCTCACTAGATGTTCTAATCTCCATATCCACACTAGGAGATAGAACGTGTAAACCCCGGTGCTGTGGGTTGTCAGAAGCATGGTGATCCTCGTCCTCAATATCTGTGGTTCTCCCCTTTGTTGGTGGTTGTTGGGGAGGAGGAGAGGCATGCAGCTGAGTCAGCACGTTTGCAATGATAATGGTTGGACTTTGGGGGGCGGTTGCATGGGGAGATGGGGTAAAAGCAGTGTGCACCTGGGGAGAATGGTGCTCTTCAATGGCAATCTCCTCAAATGAGGAAGATCCCAGATTTGTGGGTACCCCTTCTATGGTTGCTACAGGCTCCTTTTGAGAGGAATCCTAAGCGGCTATGGCTGGTGAAGTCCTTGTATCCACTAGGGGGTTATAACCAGTGGATATAGCCTGCGTTTGTGTTGCAGGGGCATCCGCAGGGGACTTATTTCCCTGAGTAGCATTTTTTGTCTTCTTTTTAGTGGGTTTGGTGGGGACTTTGGATTTGGAGGTGGTGGCTGTGGGTTCCAGCTGCGTGGGTTTTCGCAGCTTGGCAGCCATTTTCAGTGATTGGTCAAAGTTGTGCCGGGAGTATACTTCCGGCAGTACAGCCATAGCAGGGACTCCCAGGCCAACAAGTCCCTCAGCTTGAAGCTGGTTTTCAATTATGGCCATTATGAACCGAGGATATAATATCCAACGGTTAGCAAGTTGTTTTTGGGCCATATCCTTGAGCTCTAAAAATATATTTCAGAAAAATTTTAAAGGTTGTTGCTCAAGGATGGAGTACATTACCTGTTGCCACCTTGTGGACATTTGATCCCATGATGAAGTCTTGGAGGCAAGGCATACATTTACCATATGAAATATGAGACGTTCGGCATCCGGGAAATGTTTCTTCAGTATGGTAGATGCACTCAGGTTACCCTGGTATCCATGGTGGGCAAGATTGATCTGTTGTGCCCTTTGGATAACCAGTTGGGAAAGTGGCATCATCCAGATTAAGGGTTTGGCGAAGAGTGTCTGAAGTAATGACCACTTTTTGGCCATGGACAAACGATTGAAGAGACTCTGTGTCATTCTCCTCAGAGACTAGAGTGACGTTTGTCCAGAATTGGTTAAGGGATTCGACATATATGGTGGGATTTACTAGAAAAGCTGTTTTGTAGGGTGACTGAACCATTAAATCAATGGCGTGGTGAAACTTGGTCCAGTATGGCGATTTTGTGAGATGTGCGACACAGTTGTGTGGAGGTTTTAGTTGCATGGTCGCCATTGATGAAGAGAGGGTAGAGAGTTTTTGAACGTTAGGTTTGAGTAGAGAAGATAAAAACTCTGAAGGTGGGATAAGGTATTTAAGGGTCGGGTTAGAAAACGACTGAGGTTTGGTGTGAGTCATCAGTTGTTGAAACTACTGATGACGTGGTATTAACTTTCAGACGTTGAAACAGCTGAAGTCTCTGATTTAGTTATAAAACTACTGAAGACAGTTTTGACTTCAGGTGATGAAACAACTGAAGACTTGGTATTAGTCATCAGTAGTTGTGAAACTACTGAAGACAGTGGTTTTGTCAGCATTTTTAAACAGCTGAAGACTTGGTGTTAGTCTTCAGTAGTTGTAAACTACTGAAGACATAGTTTTGGCTTCAGTTGTTTTAATGAAACAACAGTTGTAGAAACAACTAAGAGTAATCACTCATCAGCTGTTTTCGTCAATTCATAGCTTTTCAGCTGTTTCAGTCTGACCTCCACTCTTACTCATCAGACTTAGATCTGAGTTTCAGACGTTTCATTGGTCATCAGTACTTATCTGCATTTCTGACATCAGTAGTTGTGGCTACAACAGCTGTTGTGCTACATCAGCTGTTGTAACTACATCAGCTGTTTTAACACAATAAAGTACTTGAGTACTGAGAAGTTAAGCTCTAGTAGTTGAAAGAAAACCTCCGTGGGAAAATAACTTCAGTACTTATATATGACAATAATAAACTAATGATCATCAGTACTTGTGAGCTGAGATCATCAGTAGTTGTCACTTATTCTAGCTGCAGCATACCAAGCCTTAACACCAGGTTGTGGAAAGTTGAACTATCCAAAGGCTTAGTAAAAATGTCTGCAAGCTCATCAGCACTAGGAACAAATTTTGGATCAATCAGACCTTTTTCAAAACAATCTCTAATAAAATGGTGTCTGATTTCAATATGTTTAGTCCTAGAGTGCTGGACAGGATTCTTGACAATACAAAGAGCTGAAGAGCTGTCCATTAACAATGGGGTCTTAGTCTCTGTTATGCCATAATCCAATAATTGGTTTTGAAGCCAGAGTACCTGAGATGTACAGCTTGCAGCGGCAATGTACTCTGCTTCAGCAGTTGATGTAGCAACTGAGGTCTGTTTCTTGCTCTGCCAAGAAATCAAGCATTTGCCTAGGAATTGACATCCACCAGAAGTTGATTTCCTGGTCAACTTACACCCTGCATAGTCACTGTCAGAAAAAGCAACTAATTTACCAGAATGTCTAGTAGAATACCGTAAACCTAGAGATGGAGTGCCTTGCAGATATCCAAAGATCCTCTTGACTGCAATCAAATGAGACTCCTTAGGTGCAGCCTGAAATCTAGCACAAACACATGTAGCAAACATAATATCTAGTCTAGAAGCTGTTAAATACATCAAGGACCCAATCATACATCTGTAAAGTGTTTCATCAACCACTTTACCTTTCTGATCTGTATCCAGTTGTGTGGTGCTGCACATGGGGGTAGAACAGGGATTATAGTTTTGTAAATCAAACTTTTCCAAAAGATCTTTTGTGTATTTGGACTGATGAATGAAAATTCCATCAGCCTTTTGTTTGATTTGCAAACCCAGAAAGAACTGTAATTCTCCCATGGCACTCATTTTAAACTTCTGTTGCATCAACTTTGTAAAGGCATCACACAACTGTGGATCAGAGGATGCAAAAATAATATCATCTACATAAATTTGAACAAGAAGATTATGTTGCCCAGCTTTCTTAATGAATAAAGTCTTATCTATGGAGCCTCTAGTGAAATTATTTTCCAGAAGAAAGTTTGATAATGTCTCATACCAGGCTCTAGGAGTTCTTTCAACCCATAAATAGCCTTATCAAGCTTATACACCCAATTAGGATGTTTATTGTCCTCAAAGCCTGCTGGTTGACATACATAAACCTCTTCTTTAAATTTCCCATACAAAAATGCACTTTTGACATCCATTTGAAAAACTTTAAGGTTTTGATAAGAAGCATAAGCTAAAAACAATCGAATTGCTTCCAGTCTGGCTACAGGGGCAAAGGTTTCATCATAATCAATATCTTCTTCTTGTGCAAACCCTGAACAACCAGTCTGGCCTTGTTCTTAACAATAAGCCCATTTTCATCAGTTTTGTTCCTAAACACCCATTTAGTGCCTATTGCACACTTACCTGGAGGTAGAGGAACCAGTTCCCCACTTGCTGTTTCTTGAACTGAAGAAGCTCAAGCTGCATGGCATCAACCCATCCATTGTCCTTTAAAGCAATGTGATAATTCTTTGGCTCTTGCTGACTGATGAAGAGAGCATAGACAGAAATTTGACAATTGACTTCTTGTTGATACGCCAGCAGTGATATCACCAATGATTTGAGACATAGGGTGATTCTTCAGATCTTGATACACAATGAGATCTGTGCAAGTGTTTGTAGCAAGCTCAGCAGCAACAGATGGTGATGGTGAATCATTTCTTTGAAACCAATCAGTGGATGGTAATTCAAAGGAAGTTGAATTTGAAGAAATCTCATCAGCATTTGTTGTGGATGGTGCTACTGGAGCTATAGGACCATCAGGTCTGGCTGAATCAGGCAGTTGATCACTAAACCTGAAGAGGTGAGTACTGCTATCATCATCATCATCAGCACCAGCAGAACCACCAGGTGGTGAACTGTTGACAGGAGCAACAACAGGAGTTTGATAAGGAACATATTGCAGTATGTCCAAATCAAATATCTCCACAGGGCTTTGTGGAATCTTGTCCTTTGGAGATTCATAAACTTAACATGTAGAGTCTTTTCAACCATCTTTGTTCTATAGTTGAAGACTCTGTATGCTTTGCAAGTTGATGAATAACCAACAAAGTACCCTGCATCCACCTTAGGATCAAATTTTTGGAGTTGATCCCGTGTGTTGAGAATGAAACAAGGACACCCAAATGCTCTGAAGAATGAAATTAGAGGGGCCAAATGATGAAGAACTTCATATGGAGTCTTCATCAACCTCTGATTTACTAGAACTCTATTCTGTACATAGCAAGCTGTATTGACATCTTCAACCCAAAAAGTCATTGGCAGTCTAGAATCAGCCAACATGGACCTTGCAGCTTCAATAAGGGTCCTGTTCTTTCTCTCCACTACTCCATTTTGCTCAGGAGTTCTTGGGATGCTATACTGCCTCTTGATTCCCTTTGATAAGTAAAACTCATCAAGTGTGTGGTTTCTGAATTCAGAACCATTGTCACTCCTCACACACTTAACTGGTAGGGAATACTGCTTCTCAACGTGTAACACAAAGTTCATAATGGACTGCGCAGCCTCATCCTTTGAATGCAAGAAGAAAGTCCATACAATTTGAAGTAATCATCCACAATTACCAGACGGTATTTCTTCTTAGCCATACTATCACTCTCACAGGACCAAAGAGATCCATGTGAAGAAGCTGTAAGCAGGCAGTGGACTTAGGTTCTTCTATGGAGGGAAATGAAGCTTTGTGCTGTTTTCCTTTTAAACAAGCAGTGCAGTTATCTTCACACTTGAACTCCTTCATAGGCAGTCCCCTTACTAAACCATGGTTTATCAGCTGATTTATGTTTTTGAGATTAACATGACCCAGCCTTCTATGCCATAGAATAGATTCTTGAGGGGAAGCCTTGGAAAATAGGCAAGGATGGCCTTTGAGATCTATTTTCTTAGAAAGATCTAAGGCATACACTCTTCCTGTCCTGTTGGCCTTTAGGAGAGTGTGTTCATCCAACACCTTATCAATCAAACTTAGAACTTTGGATGACAGAATCCGACAGTTCTGACTGGTGAAAAGAGCAACATGGCCTTTGTCACACATTTGACTGACACTCAAGAGGTTGTACTTGAGATTTTCCACATGGTTAACATCATCAAACTTTATTTCCCCATTGGAAACAAAGCCTTTGCCGATGATGTAACCCTTTGCATCATTGCCAAATGACACAAACCCCTTCCTTCCTTGAGAGTAGTCATTAAGAAGTGATTGTTTCCTGTCATATGCATGGATCCTCCACTGTCTACATACCAGATGCCTCTGAGGTATGTTGAAGACCCTTGCAAAATACAACAAATTAGTTAGATTTTGAGACCCAAACCTTTTTGGTTATGAGCCTGTTCTCATCAATAGATGGTAAACTAACATGTTTGTTGGAAACAACAGCCTGAGAGGAAGAAACTGGTGAAGAAAAGGAATCCTTTGGCTTGGACCTCCTTTGCTGTGGTTTCAACATAGGAACATCTAATTGGTTAACTCTTCCCAATAGATGTTAAACCATCATAATCAGCTGTGTCTGATTTTGTGATAAGGCTTTCAGCTCTTCAGACACATTGGCATTGGAGTTTGATAAGTTCCTATGTTGCACCTTCTTCTTTTGAGCAATCTCAGCTGTTACCTGTTTAACCCCTTCCTTTTTGGATTTCTTTTGGACTTAAGGTTACAGGATTTGATGTTGCTGGTACAAATGTGGCTTCAAACTCAGTTTTCATTTTAACCATTTTCTCTTTAATTTCCTCTTTATGTTTGAGTTTGGATCCCTTTTGTACCAACAATCATCTGTAAGATGATTGAACAAACCACATACTTCACATGGTTTCTTCTTCATCTTATGTTGATCATCAACTAAAAGAATGAAACTACTGAAGACTTGCTCTTCAGTACTTTGGAAGCATTATTTGCTTTCTTGACTTCCTCTTTAGTAGTCTTCAAACTCTTTCTACTGACAGTTTTCTTCTCTTCAGTGCTGACAGTAGTTGGAGTTTGAACTTCAGGTGTTAAATCTTGCTCTCCAGTCCTTTCAGGACTTCCAGAAATAGCTCCTGAGTTGATCATCTCTTTGATCATGTAAGTATCAGCAGTGGAACCATCAATATTAGCTGATGGGTTCTGAGAGGGCTTAGTGCTGACTTCAACTTTTGATGATGCTCTATCAAAAAGTGAATCACATGATGAGGTGGATTGGTTATTGCTTTCTCCATCAGATTTCACTTCTGCTCTTGAAGCAAAATCTGTAAAATGAGCAGTGTGATTATAACCAATACCAAACTTCACATTAGAAGCAAATTGCTTATAATAAGCATTTCAAAACCTTTGCATGATTGTACCCATCGAACACACTCTACCTGGGTGACTGCAAGGGTTTCTTTGAGACTTCTCTGGTCTTCCAGAATAACCTCTAGCTTGGCCTTTCATCATTTAATTGGCATTTAAGCTTATAAATCTCATCATTTTTACTATTAAGAGCAGACTCAAACTCAACTTTTCTTTTGGAAATGGTTTTCTCAAACTCAAGTTTTTGATTTATAATGCTACATTTGCCTCTCTAATAGAGACAAGGCAGCAATGCATGATTCAGAACATAACTTGGCTTTAGCCTCTGAAGATACTGAGTTACCTGTGAAGATGATGCATTTGAGCAGGAACCCTCAGTAGACTCTAGGGCCATAAGAGCCAAATTCCGAAAAGGACTGTCACCACCATGTTGACCAGCACCTGTGAACAGTTGTTCATGACCAGACATGTCATCCGGTAAACTGCTCCAGTCAACAACTCCAGGGGTGAAGAAGCTGTGTTGTTGAGGTTGAGGAGGTTGATGAGATTGAGATGGTTGAGGTTCTGGTAGTGCATGAGGTTGTGGTACTATAGGACTTGAACTTGATTTGACTGTGGCATGTAATAACAAGGGTAAGGATATGGCATTTGACCCTGAGGAACAAAATATGCAGGAGATTGTGGTTGAGATGATGACTAGAAATGACAGGATGTTGCCCTCTATGTTGTTGACAATTGCCAGGGAAAGTCACAAAAGGTGCAGAGGAATTAGATCTAGATGATCTGCATTCTCTAGCAAAGTGTCCAAGCTTGTGGCATTTGTGACACTTCAACTTACTCTTGTCAAAACCAACTTTGGTTTTGCCAGAGAGTCCTGGGAACTTTCTTCCAGTTCTTTTGTAGAACTTCTGAGATCTGATATTTATCAAGGCCATTTGGCTCAAAATATCCATCTCTTCTAAGTCATCGTCAGCAATCCCCTTGAGATCATCCATGATGAAGCATATATTGTCATTATTACACCCAGTAAACTGACTATCAACACTCATAAACGCAGAATCAGAAGTGTTTGAGGAGAAATCAATATGCTCATCATACTGGCATTCAGATGAAGCATATTCTAACTCATGACCAACCAAGGCAGTGTTGCCTGGTACAAAGTCTTCAGTGAGCTTTAGATGAAGACAGTTTCGTTTTCTTTCTATCTCTCTCTCAAATGTGAGCAATTCCCATGGAGTTGGGTGAGAGATAGTTTGTCCAAATTTGCACTGGAGCGTAGGACAATAGTATATGTGTCCCATCTCTCAGGCAGTGATCTGAGAAATCTGTTATTCATCTGGATATTGGTGTACTCATGTTTGACCATTTTTAATTCAGAGATCAAACAAGAGAAACGCTCAAACTGTTGAGTCAGTGTCATACCCTTTCTATGAGAGAATGTCTCATATTGTTGGGCAAGGATTTCTCTATTATTTGCCAAGACCTCATCTGTTCCTCCAAATTGTTCTTTCAAGGCATTACAGAGGTCATGGGCAGTTTCATGATGCATTAGCCCAGAATAGATTTCATTGGGCAGTGCCATGGCCAGAATTCCATGGGCTTTTGCATCAATCTCAAACAATTTCTTATCCTCATCTGAGTATTGCTCCTCCTCTTCGGAACCATTTGATTGGTTTCCGGGTTATTCACCATAGGCTTGTGTGGACCATGTACCACTGATGTCCAACAACCTGCGCTGTTAACAGACAGGTGATGGAGCATTCGTCGTTGCCATATGTTATACTCATTCCTAACCAGCATTGGAGGCTTGGTTGAGGAACCAGTATTGTGAGGATCATTGGAAGGAGTAGTCATTTTCAGTCCAAATACAATTTATTCAAGCTTTTAACGTTTTACATAGACCACAACAGACTCAATGAAAACCAAGAGAAAATCTCAGGATGAATGACCAGGAACACAGAAAATTCAATCTCCATAACCGTTCTTGCAAAAAAAATGCTAATTCAATCAAATTGGATCTTGAATAGTAGTTTCAATGATCAATTATTAGATCGATCATGATTAACCTGCTCTGATACCATTGTGATCAGGATCAGTGATCACAAGTTTGATGTATTAGAGCGTAACACAGCGGATAAGAACAAGAATTAGACAAATTGTAACAAGAATTGATACTCGTATACATTAAGAACAAATACGGTTATAACGAGAGAATATTTTTTGTAACAAGGAATGTTTCTATGATATCGAATATTTCTGATCAAATCATTCTCATTACAATAGGTTGACACTCCTTATATAGAGTGAAATCGCTGCTGTTATCACGGGAAAGTGACAACTGGCAGATCTCTTACAAAAATAACTAACTCTTAACAAATACTGAAATGTTCACAACTATTGAGAACGTATTAGAGTGTTAAGTACAAAATATGAAAACTACTGATAAGAAACTACTGAAACTACAACGACTGAAGAACAAGCTCTTCAGTCGTTTTACAAAACTACTGAAAAATATAAAACACTGAAGGTAAACCGTCACAACTACTAAAAGACCTCTTTAGCTGTTGTGACAACGTCTGATACTTTGGTCTTCAGCACTTGTCTTCAGACTTTGTCTTCAGCACTTGTGTCTTCAGACTTTGTCTTCAGCACTTGTCTTCAGACTTTGTCTTCAACACTTGTCTTCAGACTTTGTCTTCAGCACTTGTCTTCTCAGACTTTGTCTTCAACACTTGTCTTCAGCACTTGTCTTCAGACTTTGTCTTCAGCACTTGTCTTCAGACTTTGTCTTCAGCACTTGTCTTCAGACTTTGTCTTCAGCACTTGTCTTCAGCTGTTGTGGTCTTCAGTAGTTGTTGTGATGTCTGTAGGACTTAAAGGTTTTTCTGATCCGGCTCATTGGTTCTTTTGGTCCAACAATTGGTCCATGTATGGTTTAAATGAATTGAAGCTGCTTTTTTAGAAAAATAATTCTTTAGATTTACATCTTAGGATTTAACCCTCACAAAAACACAAAACATGTCCTAGTTTTAAGTTTCAGTTTTATTTCTTTTATTTCTCTATTAAGTTTGTCAATTTCAGTTTGTTTTATATCGGACTATGTCATGGAAGTTGATAGGGAACCCTATCATCTAAAAGGTCACAACTGAGGTGACCAAACGTGCTTTCAAATAAAATAGGTCACGTCTGAGGTGACAAAGTATTTTAAAAGGATCACGTCTAAGGTTATCAAAGGTTTTTCAAGCTTAAAATGATCATGTCTGAGATGGTCAAATGCTCATAAAGTATATTCAAAAGGTAAAAGGATATTAATTGTCGAATGGTCATAAAGTCAATCAATCTTGAGTATGACTCATTCGCACGACTGGACAATGAGTATGGATCAGTCGTACGATTGGTGTACACGAATGTGTCTAGTCGCATGAATGAAGGTGACCGAATGACTCAGTCGCACAATGGATGTCTAGTCGTATGACTGAAGGTGACCGACTGTGCTAGTCGCACGACTGATCTTCAGTCGCATGAATCAACTATGCGACTGGGCTCAGTCGCACGACTGAAAGTAAACCCTAGTATAAATAGAGGGGGACTCGGTCACAGTTGTTCATCACTCCCAAATCACCCCTAAATCACACGAAACACCGTTACTCTGCCCGATTCTTATTTGAGCCTCTAGATCCTTGATTATTGCTTACTGACGGTCTATAGTGATCATACAGGTATAATGCGGTGCTATCTGTGAGAATGTCCATCGATTCATGCCCTAATCGACGTAAACAAACCCTAAAAGGAACCGTGACTTTGTTTCACTAATACACAAGTAAAACTAAGTCCACTATAAAATTAAAGGTCATAATTGTTTTGTCGGTGAATTGCGAGTCTAATGAGCCAAACCACAACGTGTAACATTAAAGTTTGCTCAAAATTTGATTTTGAATTGAACAGTTAGTCTATCATGTGAATGGACAATCTGATGAACTTCAGTCGCACGACTGAAAGGGGCAAATGGCCAAATCGCACTGCTAAACCATGCATATGAGTTCAGTTGCACGACTGGTGTAAACACATGAGATAGCATATGTATGACCTTAGTCGCATGTTAAGTCATACGTTGAGTCATTCGCACGACTAGATCTCAGTCGCATATTGTCATTCGCATGACTAAACAGAGAATTTCATGCTCAAATGATTAAGTTCATTACTTATTGACTGACACTAACGTTTATATTCATTGTGTAACAGATGGCTAGTCGTTGGGCTATGAGCACCAAGCACAACATTTGTGCTTATGTAGACTTGACCTCACGGAATGCTTCAGACTTCTGGCATTATCACCTTTCTATGGAGATCGAGGATCTTCCGTGCCATCTTGACTCCGTGCACACCCTATCACTCATTCCAGTTCCTTCGGCCTTCTAAAGGCGCAGTTGTTGACAAGACCTCAGAGCCCCACCGGATCAGGAGTTCTATCTTTGGTCAGCCCATAGAGATCACTGAGGATGATCTCAGGACAATATTAGAGTTCGGGGATGATGCTGATTGCCCTACCCGTCTACATCCACTGACAGTACGAGGCTATTTTTTGCGGGCCAAGTACTCTGGTAACATCAACTCAGGTGTGCTCAACAAGAGCAACCTATGTCCTCAGTTTAAGTACTTAGCCCATGTGCTACTCAAGTGCATTGCCTCATGGAAAGGGGGTTCGATGAGTTGTCAGAACGCCTATGTGGCATTGGTGCTGAACAATCCGTTCAGCTTCTCCAGGATGATCTTCATCTACCTGGTGGAGAACATAGAGGCCAAGGGCAGGAGGGCTTTTTCATGTACCCTCGATTCATGCAGATGTCATTGACCAAAAGCTCCCTTCGTTGCCAAAGGAGAAGGAGGATGCCGCAGCACTCGAGGTGATGGATGATACCACCTTGGGTCAGATAAAGGTATACAGGGGGAAGCAGGTGAAACCCCCTGTGAGGCGACTGTTTGGGCATCTGGCCCGTGAAGACTATGTGGCGCCACGATGACAATGACTCAGATACTAAGCAGATCAAGCTCCCAGATGATAATTCAGATGACGACAACAGCGGTGCTGGTGGAGATGCAGGGCCCACTCAACTGAGGGCCCCCACTAGTGATATAGCATCTCTAGCACCCACCCACAGAGAGACTGAGGATGCCGGATGCCATCAGGATTTCCAACCAGATGAGGAGGAGGATACGGATGAGGAGCCCCTAACTCAGACTATTGGTAGCAAGGTGGTTACCACAGAGCGAGGGCTCCGGGCGGTTGGTGAATGCCCTGGCGGGTCGAGAGAGACTTACACTGATCCTATTTGCTCCGATCAGCCAAGCCGTGTTCCAGGGGGAGCATCCTCCTCGAAGGCTTGAGGAAGAAAAGGATGGCTTAGCCCCATGGCTTGAAGAAGAAGAAGAGAAGACTGACCTTCATCACCACCACCACTACTACCACCACTACCACAACTCCACCTACCACCACCACTCCATCCACTACCACCACTATTACCACCACTACCATAGCTCCACCTTCGTCAAATTCTGTAGGTTAGTATCGGACTATGTGATGGAAGTTGATAAGGGACCATATCATCTAAAAGGTCACGTCTGAGGTGACCACAAGTGCTTTCAAACAACAATTAGGTCACATCTGAGGTGACTAATCTTTTAAAAGGATCACGTATGAGGTGATCCAAAGTTTTTCAAGTTAAAATGATCATGTTTGAGATGATCAAATGATTATAATATTAATTCGACAGTTTAAATGGGTCTAAAAGTCAAATGGTCTTGAAGTTAGAAAAATTTAAAGAGTATGACCCATTCGCACGACTAGACCATGAGTATGGACCAATTAGGCGAATGGACCATACTTATGCATTAACAGCTGAATGGACATGTGTATGACCCATTCACCCGAATGGATTATTAGAATGTGCCATTCGTCCGATTGGGAGCGTGCGACTGAGTCAGTCGATCGACTGAGCCTCAGTCGGCCGACTGAAGGTGATCGACTGAGTCAACCGCCCGATTGAGCTTCATTCGCCCGAATGAACTGAGTGAATGAGTCCAGTCGGCCGATTGAACTCCGATTCAGTATATAAAGGGCCACAGTCGATCGCATTCTTCTTACCACTCCCAATCGCCCTTAAATCGCACATAATACCGTTACTCTTCCCAAATCTCTTTAGACTTCAATTAATCCTTCTTCTTGATATTCTGAAGTGCGTCTACCTTCTTACAGGTAAAATGTGATGAAATCACACCGAAATCAGAAGAAATTGGTGCCCTAATTAGTGCTTCGCGATTAAACAAGAACAGAACACTCAATGGCCTAATAACCCACTGAAATCTTGTAAAATGTTAAAAGTAAGGTTATTAGGTTATTGGTTAAGTTATTACGAGTCTAACGAACCTTTTCAAAATGTTTAATTTCATGATTTTGTCAAGACTCGAACCTAAGTCAACCAAACAATAAGTCATGCGACTGGTCAGATGGATGAACTCCAATCGCACGATTGAGCCGAAAGAATAGTTCAATCGGCCGAATTGGACATACGAATGAGCTTAGTCGGCCGACTGAATCAATCACAGGATTAGCCAACCGATTGAACTCAGTTGCATGTTCATTCACCCGAATGAGTCCAGTCGCATAATAGGATAACCAGCTGACCACAGTCGCATGATTCATTCGCATGAATGAATCAGAATGAATTTAAACAAGATACTTAGAACTGATTTGTGTTATGTGAGTATCTAATGATTATGTGTCTTGTGTTTCAGATTGATGGCTGCTAGATGGTCAATCAACCCTAAGCACAACATATGTGCTCATCTAGATCATACTACTCGGAATGGCACCAAGTTTACAGAGATCATCACATTTTTTAGGCAATCAAGGATCCACAAGGCCATTTCTACTCCTTGCACTCCCTACAGGTCTTTACATCAGGCATTTTGGGAGAATGCTTCTGTTGATCGATCCCAAGAGCCGTATAGCATACGAAGCTCTATCTGTGGATGGCTATCGAGATCACTGTTGCCGATATTTAGAGAGTACTTGAGCTGGGGACGATACTGATCATCCCACCAAGCTACATCCACTGACCATAAGAGGATGCTTTCTGAGGATTAAGTATGCTGGGGACATCAACTCAGGTGTGCTCAATAAAAGCAACCTGTGTCCCCAGTACAAGTACTTAGCACATGTCATATTGAAGTGCATCGCTTCCAGAAGAGGTGGGTTTGATGATCTTTCAGACCAGATCCAGAATGCCCATATGGCACTGGTGCTAAACTATCCTTTTAGCTTCTCGAGCATGATCTTCTCTTACCTTGTGGAGAATCTAGAGGCAAAGGGTAAGGAGGGTTTTTGCATGTACCCCAGATTCTTGCAGCTGATTTTCAATGAGAAGCTTCCATCCCTTCCCAAAGAAAGCCATGATGTTGTGGTTCTAGAGATCATGGACGATACGACCCTAGGTCGTATGAGAGTTTACAGGGGTAAGCAAGTAAAGTCCCAAGTGAAGAGACTGATAGGCCATTTGGCCAATGAGAGTTATGTGGCGCCAGAGAGATGTAAGTGGCGTCACACAGAATGCAACTCCGACGAAGAGCAGCTACTGCTCCCAGAGCATGACTCTGATGACAATGATAGCGGGGATGAAGGAGAGGTAGGACCCACTCAACAAAGGGGACCCTCTGCTGATATTCCATCTCCAGCATCTGCCCCCACTGGAGACGGAGCAAAGAATGCTGGGTTCCACTAGGATTTCATGTCTGGTGAGGAAGAGGAGGAGTCAGATGAGGAGCCACTGACTCAGACTGTGGGAAGTAAAGTCGTTCCCATAGAATGAGGGCTCCGGGCGGTTGGTGAACTCCCAGGTGGATTGGGAGAGACTACTGATGATCCTACTTATATTCCTGATCTGCCAGGCCGTGCTCTATGGGGAGCATCCTCCTTGACTAGATCGAGGAAGAAGAGGATGGCTTAGCCCCACGGTTTGAAAAGGAAGAAACACAGAATCACCTTTATCACCACCACAACCACCACCACAGCTACCACCATTCCACCTACCACCACTACCACTACATCCATTACCACCACTACCACCATTCCACCCACCACTACCACCAGCTCATACATCACTTCCACACCCACTCCACCAGATACACACTTCCCATCCACCACCACTACAGCTCATCCATAGCCATCCATATCGATACCAACCCCAATCTTCTCTACATCCACTAGGGTATCCACAATCTCAACATACCTAAAATACTACTGAGTCATGGTTTCACCTGTTTTGAAGGTGAAGTTTTCAAACTGCTGCTTCAGGAGATCCTTCTTGTTCTCCTTGGCTTCAGAGGAACCCTCATACATAGTTTCAGTGCATCCCACAGCTACTTGGCTGTTTTGCACTTCTTGAAACCTCTGTACACAGAGTTTGGAAGGGTAGTTTGAAGGGCTGTCATGGCTTTTCTGTCTATCTCTACTCTCTTCCTATCTTCATCAGAGTAGTTAGCCAAATCTTTGGGAATCATACCAGCACCAGTAGCAGAAGGGGTGCTGGGTATGAAAGGTCCATTCTCAATATGCTCCTATATTCTTGAATCAAGAGACCTGATGAAACCTTCCATTCTCAAACACCAGGTATCAAACTCATCAAGAGTGATCAGTGGGGACTTGTTCATGGTTCCAGTTTCCATATCAGTTTTGGAAATGGCTACCTTTTGAAAAGTTTAGTATTTGTGTGTGTGATGGATCTTTAAGATGGTGAGATCTTATATCAAGAGCCTGAAAAGCTCTGATACCAAATACAGGATCGTTGAAGGGTGTAAGTTACAACACAACAACACAAAGAGGAGATTAACTAAACTTTAATCAAACGGTAAACTGGATTAACCAAGTTGAGATACACGTAGGAGTCACAAGAGAGGAGAAGTACAAGAAGTATGAAGAGGTCATGAAGAAGGTAAGACAATAGATGAATCTAGGTCCAAGGGGGAGTTTATTGATACATGTGTCCCTAGTTTATGATCTTAATGTAATATCTTGTATTGTCTTACATTTATGTAATTGTAATTGTACGGGTACTTAATGAAATACAAATGTTTGGTTGTGTTTATAATGTTTAATATTTCATTAATGAGTTGTTTAACACATATTGACTTGATTATATAGGTTTGTGATTGTTTGTAGTGTTATGCATAATGTTATAATATTGAATACACTCAAACTTGGTGAAGTGAAGTTCTCATGCGTCCGACTAGACCATGCGCCCCAACAGTGGTCATGTGTCCGAATGGCCATGCGATTGAGTGTCCATGCGCCTAAATAGTTCATACACCTGAACAACTTCATGCGTCCGACTCAGTCGCACGACTGAATACTCAGTTGTGCGAAGGATCAACCGCATGCTCAACCGCACGAATGAACCTTGCTAATGGTTCAGTCGCCTGAATGAGCAACCCTAACCTATAAATACCACCTAATTCATGGAAAAACGTAAGCATTGAATCCACTTCGACTCCAGACGTACCCTAGCCGTCCAGAATCCTCTAAGTTCGTACTCCAAGTTCATAGAACGCTGTAGATCGATTCCTAATCGATTCTTGATGTTAGATTCAATACGTTATTGTCTCTACGTGTGTTCTCACTGATTTGATCGCCAATCAAATAGGATTCCGCACTATTTGGTTTGGTTTAACACGTTAATCAGTTGGTATTTCATTCGAATACTAGATCCTAACAAAAGGATTAATGGTTTTAATAAAAGAGGTTTCATTAAAAGTGACCATAGGGTACCTTGTATTTGAAAGCATGCAAACATAAGGTACATAGAGTTTTCTAAATAAGATTATGAAAACTTAAATTCTTTTTTAAACAAGTTTAACACCATCCTTTTGCACAACACTTGAGTCATTGGAAACTCTTAATGGGATAAAGGTCACCTAACCATTTTGTGGGAACTTGTGATTTGAGGTGGGGATAGCATATTTGTGGGATAAAGGTCACCTAACCACTTATGTGGAAAACTCACATGTGTGTGCAAGTAGGGTAACTTGATTTGCAAACCATATTAAATGGATCACCTACAATATTTTTACAAAGGTGTTGATGGGATAAACATGCCGACTATATAATGATATTTTAAAGTCGATCCCATACCCTAGAATTTGCAAAGGGTTGCAATTGTCAAAACGTTGACTACCTTGTTAATTTAAATAATGGGATAAAGGTCACCTAACCACTATTTAAATGTAACGTTGGATTCTAGATTTCAAAATTGTGTTAGACACTTAAAAGGGTTTTAATTATTAAAACATGAACAATATCGAAATACTAAAATTGAACTTTGTTATATTTTGTAGATGGCCATAAACAATAATGATAACAATGAAATCCCGTCCGCTCACTCACTATCAATAAGGACCATTCTACAAAAGGAGCTTCTAAACCATAATAACTTTATTGATTGGTTACGAAACTTGAGAATTGTTCTCAAGCAAGAGAAACGATCATACATATTAGACGATCCAGTTCCCGATCACCCTAGTGAGGATGATGAGGAGGCCTACAATAATTGGGTGAAATACACTGAGGACTCGGTCTAAGTGTCTTGCCTCATGTTGGCAAGTATGACTCCAGATCTCCAAAAGGAGTAGAACATCATGGAGCATACGACATGATACCCAGTTGAAGGAAACGTTCCAACAACAAGCAGGGGTTGAACGTTTCAAAATGGTTCGAGCACTCCATGCGTGTCGTATGGACGACACCCAATCTGTTTCATCTCATGTACTTAAGATTAAAAGCCACATCGACCACCTCAAAAGGCTAAATTGTCCCGTCTCGAAAGAGTTGGCTACGGATTTGATCCTCAACTCTTTGTCAAAAGGTTTGACAACTTTGTCATGAACTATAACATGAACGAGTGGGACAATAACATAAGTGAGCTTCACTCTATGCTCAAAACTGCCGAGTGGCCATGGGTAAAAGGGTTTTACCCGTTCTCACCATTAATGGGTGGGAACAAGAAGAGGCCTCACCCCGCACCCAAGGCAAATGTTGCCAAGGGTAAAGGGCATGTTAGGGAAAGGGAAAGGGAGTGGTAAGATCGCCACCACCAAAACTAGCGGAGAAGAAGCAAAAGGTGCTTCAAATGACCCATGCTTTAAGTGTGGGAGATTGGACATTGGCAAGAAATTGCCCAGTCCATCTCAAAGAGTTGCAAGCAAGAGGGATGCCGGGCAAACCTCAGGTACAATTTTCATGATTCTATTGATCTTAAATAATATCCTCTAACACATGGGTATTGGATACCGGATGTGGAACTCACATTTGCAACTCATTGCATGGGTTCAAAAGAATAAGGACTTCAAGAAAGGAATGTAAGCCTCTACATGGGGAATGGGGAAAAGGTTCAAGTTGAAGGACGAGGGGACTACATCTGAAGCTTCCAAATGGTTTGGAAGCAATTTTGAACAATATTTTGTATGCTCCTAGTTTGACTAGGAACATTATTTCTGTTGCCAATTAAGACAATATGGTTATGTTTTGTCATTTTTGAGAATGAAATTCATGTTTCTTTAAATGGCATTTTTTATTTTAAAGCTATTCCTGTTAATGGTATTTATGATTTGGTTCGTCAAAACACATTATATGATAGCTCATTGTACCAAACCACCACTAAGAAACTCAAATTGGATTTGAGTGATACCTATCTTTGGCATTTCCGTCTTGGTCACATAAACAAGAAGCGCATTCAACCTTCAAAAGAACGGTCTTTTAAAGACAAATGAATATGATTCATTCGATGTATGTGAATCTTGTTTACAAGGTAAAATGACTAAGGCACCATTTAGTGGCAAATCCGAACGGGCAAAGATTTATTAGGCATCATACATTCGGTTGTATGTGGTCCTTTTAAGCCAATGACCAGGTACCATGAAAGATACTTCATCACCTTTACCGACGAATATAGTCAATATGGTTATGTGTACTTGTTATGACACAAAGATGAAGCTTTTGAAATGTTCAAAATCTTCCAAAATGAAGTTGAAAATCAACTCAACAAGAAAAAAAATTCTCCGCACCGATTGAGGAGGTGAATACCTGAGTGACCCCTTTAGAGACCATCTTAGAAGTTGTGGTATTATCTCACAACTATCTCCACCTGGAACACCACAACATATGGTGTGTTCGAGAGAAATCAAACTCTATCTATAATGGTTCGATCTATGATGGCTAGAAGCTCACTGCGTTTATCATTTTGGGGTTTCACTTTGCTCTCTACGGCCCGCATTTTGAATATGCCCCCAACCAAGAAAGTGGAAACGACACCTTTTGAAATATGGCATAAAGGGTTCCATCGCTGTCATATTTAAAGGTATGGGGTTGTGAGGCTTATGTTAAGACTCCCACCTCAAACAAGCTAGAAAGTCGTTCCACTAAGTGTATCTTCATTGATATCCCAGAGATTCTATGGGATATATTTCTATGATCCATTAGAACAAAAGGAGTTTGTTGCCAAGAAGGTCGAGTTCTTAGAAGCTAAGTTCCTTATGGAAGGAACTAGCAATAGAACTGTGGATCTTGAGGAGGATCAAGAACCATAAACCGATACACGTTTGGTTGATACTAGCACTCACACACGAGGATGTTGAGAATGATCAAGTGGTGATCAAGTACACAGAACGTTCGTAGATCTGGTAGAATTAGTAATCTACTTGAAAGATATGGATTTTTCGTTGATGGATGCTATGTGGTAGATTCCGATGAACCAACTACCTATCATGAAGCAATGTCCAATTTGGATTGTGACAAATGGCTTGAAGCCATGAACCTTTGAGATGCAATCCATGTATGACAACCAAGTGTCGGACTTGGTTGAACGACCTCTTAACTCCAAATAGTTGGAAGTAAGTGGGTTTTCAAGAAGAAAACTGATATGCATGGAACTTGGATACTTATAAAGTTAGACTTGTAGCAAAAGGTTTCACTCAAACTCAAGGGGTTGATTATCATGATACCTTCTCATCATTTTAATGCTAAAGTCTATTAGGATTTATTTGCCATAGCTGCTTATTATGATTATGAGATTTGGCAAATGGATGTCAAAACCGCTTTTTTAATGGATATCTTGAGGAAGATGTCTATATGGTTCATCCTGAAGGTTTTGTCAACTCAAAACATCCTAACAAAGTATGGGAGTTAAGAAATCAATCTATGGATTGAAGCAAGCATCAAGGAGTTAGAATCACCGTTTTGATGAAGAAATTATTAAATTTGGATTCATAAAAATGCCGATGAGCATGTGTATATAAGAAGGCTAGTGGGCATCACCATTTTCTTAGTATTGTATGTCGATGACATCCTACTATTTGGAATGACATTCCAACAATGGAAGGTGTAAAAGCCTGGCTTGGAAGTTGATTCTCTATTAAGGATCTTGGTGAAGCCACCTATATTTTAGGAATAAAGATCTATAGGGATAGATCAAGGCGGTTGATAGGTTTGAATCAAAGTGCATACATTGATAATATCTTGAAAAGGTTCAAGATGGAAAACTCTAAGAAAGGTACCGTACCTATTCAAAGAGGAACAATATTGAGTAAGACTCAATGTCCAAGCTCAAAGGATGAGCAAGACAAAATGAAGGGTATCCCGTATGCATCTGCTATAGGATCCATCATGTATGCAATGATATGCACTAGACCGGACGTGTCATGCGCTTTGAGCATGACAAGCCGATACCAACAAAATCCTAGAAACAGTCATTAGATGGCTGTTAAGAACATACTCAAGTACCTAAGGAGGACCAAAGACATGTTCCTAATCTATGGATCTGGTGAGGAGGAACTCGTAGTAAAGGGTACACGGATATGAGTTTCCAAACTGATCGGGATGATTCACGATCACAATCGGGGTACATTTTCATCTTGAATGGAGGAGCAATCTCTTGGAAGAGCTCTAAGCAAGATGTGGTGGCATTATCAACTATAGAGTCAGAATACATTGCCGCTTCATTAGCAGCTCAGGAAGCTGCATGGTTAAAGAAGTTCATTGCCGATCTAGGGGTGGTCCTTCCATTCAAGACCCCTAGAAATTCTTTGTGATAACGAGGGTGCGATTGCTCAAATCAAGGAACCCCGTGCACATAAGAAGACTAGGCACATTGAACGAAGATTCAACTACATAAGCAATGAAGTTGAAAAGGGAAGATATGTATTCGCAAAGTTCACACGGATCAAAACATTGCGGATCCACTCACGAAGCTTGTTGAAAAGGCGAATCATGAATGTCATGCTTGTGCCATGGGCTTCGATATTCAAGTGACTGGATTTGATCTTTAATTTCTTAATGAGATATTGTAACCCTTTATTACTTGAATGTATTATTTTGTTATAATGATTCACTAATATTTCTATTTTGCATGTTTAAAATCCATGAGTAAATTTTGACTTAGAATGTCCGTAGCTGTTCATGCTTGTGGGAACAAGTATGAAGGTATGCTATTATAAACTTGGATTGGTAGATATTCATATGGATGAAATAGAGCAACAGGTTGCTGCCAAAGTTCATAGGTATTTGTGGGATGCAAATATTGGACTGACTTGTATCTCAAATATTACTACATGGAATCTTCCTGATTGATCATAAGTAATTTTGAGTAAAGGAGAACTCATTTGGTATCCTCTGACCTGAGATACATATTAGGTCTTGATATTTACCGAATATTATATTTTGACTTAGCTCTTCGCTGTCCTGAAACATGGCAGTACATAAGTCTGAGTTCAAGTATGATATAAGGTAATTGTGAGAGACGATGTTGTCAAGATGGGATTTTTCCCTCTTATTCGTTGGGAGTAAGATGTCCAAGGCCTGATAAAGTTAACTCAATAGAGAATGATCACTCTATGTCTCTAGGATTTAACATGATATCTATGACATAAGAATAGATGATTGGTTCACCTAAAGCCTTTCAAGTATGGTACTTGAAGGGGATGATGTTATTGAATGACACTTAGTCATACGTATTAAGGGAAGTAAACCGTTGTTAGGCGGTATTTAGTGCTTGCATCAATCTTCTATGAATCTTGTGCAAGTGGGAGATTGTTGGACCTTATATGCCCAAGACACATACAAGATTGATGTGGTTAGTACGTTATGATCCAAGTCGGGTCATACCCCATAACCAGCTATACAAACACCAATTAGTATTATTTGTTGATAAGATCAAACAAATAAATTAACACCATTAGAAAATTGGTTTTCTAATACTATACTTTTGTAAAAGAACAACATTGTATGCTTGTTTTGTTCATGAGAGATTATTTGTTTTATTATTTAAGTTGGTTAAATAATAAAAATAAAAGTGTGTTATTGTTGTAAAATTAAAAACAATTTTAATTTTATAAAAAAAATCAAGGGCTAGGTGTGTAATTTTATAGAAACTAAATTGGGGGGAAACCCATTTTTCAAGTGGGATTAGGCCGCCCCTTGTGTGGGTGTGTTTTTGTTTTTGTCTTGTCTTATGGAAGACTAGAAGACTCACACACTTAGACTCTCCCTCACAACACACTTTGCTCTACACACACATAAGACTTTCTCTCTAAAACAAGCTGCATTTTGGATTATACAAGCAAAGAAGAGAGCTGAAATTTTCGTTTTTGTGGCTGCCCTTCAAGAACTTCTTGTAGATTTCGGATTGTACAAGAGGGTTTGTTCTTGGTGTGTTTAATTCCTAACAAGTAAGGTGTTTGCTAAGTTGTGGGTATACAAGCTTGAGGTCTTCTCCTTTGAAGGCTAGACATTCAAGGACATCACCATCTTCATTCTTTTCATCTACAAAATCTAGTGCAAAAGGTTGTTTCTTGTTCACCCTTTGGTTGATTGTTTTGTTTGATAGCATAGTGTTTCACACATATATTGTTGATCCTTGTTTTTGGTTTTGTTTATGCTTCAAATGTTGAAAATTTTCAGAATGTAATAACATGTTTAAGTCATTCTTCCGCTGCGTTTTATAAGCATAAAATGGTTAAACTAGCTTTGATTAACTTGTTACAAACCCAACATTATTGTGTTTCTTTCTTTTCCTTCACCTTTATTCCTTCTTTTTGAGCCTTTAAAATAACTGGGTGTTACATGTCCACCCCCCTTATATAGGTTTCGTCCCCGAAACCTGTTATTACTCGAACAAACCGTGCGTAATGCTGCCTCATCTCCTCTTCAGTCTCCCACGTAGACTCAGATCCCTTCCTATGCTTCCACTGTACACGCACAAGAGGAAACACTTTATTCCTTAAATGTTTTCCTTACGATCAATGATCGCCACTGGTTGCTCCACATAATTGAGCCATTCATCTACCTCGATATCCTCCAATGGTACAACCATATCCTCGCCAGCTAAACACTTTCTCAGATGAGATACATGGAATGTCGGGTGAATTCCACTTTACTCATCTGGTAACTCCAGTCTATAGGGCACCTCTCCTACTCGTGCAATGATTTGGAAAGCCCTGTGTACCTTGGGCTCAACTTGCCCCGCTATCTGAATGGAATGATACCTTTCCAAGGTGAGACTTTCAACATAACTATATCACCCACTAGAAGTCAATCAGTCTACGTCTCTTGTCGGCATATGACTTCTCCCTATCTTTGGCTGTCTTCATGAAGGCTTTGATCTTTACTAGTTTCTCAGTCGTCGCCTCGATCACTTCAATACTCCCCAACTCTTTCTGACCAATATCACCCCAACACCCGAACAACTTCAATCCATTTTTGGGCTTTTTGGCCTTTAAAATATATAGAAACTTTTCTAAAATTTCTAAAAGTTAGTTTTTTTATTTTTAAGCTACCTAATTATTTTTTGTAAATTTATTATTTTGTTAAATACTTTTACAATTATTTATAAAATATTATTAACAAATATTATGCCTTGGTTATTTTTATAAAAATAGACCATAAATAATAGTTTAAATTGTTAAATTATTGTTGGTCACTAGGTTATCTTTAATTCTAGATTAATCATGATAATTATAATATTTATATATATTTTATAATTAAATTTCACAATTTATATAAATGATTTAATTCTTTAAAGAAAATTGTATAAAGATACTTTTCTTTTATTGGATAAAATACATATATTATTTCACTAACTAACTTTATGTATTTATAAAAACCCGTAAATTCTTATCAAAACCCTAGTTTACGTTAAATATTAATCATATTATTAACTTAACTTGTAATATATACGTTTAGGCATCTTGTAAAGGAACTGATTGCAACGTCGTTTAATTCTTATTACCACCTTATACACATATACGTCAAGTGAGTTTTCATAATATTATTTCACACCATTTTGGGGTGAAACATGTTAAACTTATCACCTTACACTTGTAAACTTTTATACTTGTAATGCACATGCAATTCATCTATATTTTTGTCATGGTTATTTGTATTATTATGAGTATTATATGAGATACATTATATGTTGACAATCACTAACTATTGCTAGCCTGGCGACGTCATAGATCTATGGGCCTGACAAGCCTATTTGGTGCTAATGCCGAGGTTATTTCCGGCTCCTGATGATGTATGCTTGTTCATCATTGGAACCAAGTACACTTAGCTAATCACTATAAACTTGTAAACTTATTCTTGGTGAAGGTTTGATTGTATCTATATGTGTTGTATAACTTGCATAGTCCGTAACCATTGACATGAATTGCCACTTGTAAATGTTTGATATATTTATGTATACTTAACCCATAAAAACTCACCAACTTTCATATTTGACCTTTTTTAACATGTTTGAGGAAACGCTCAAGTTTGATGATCTCTTGAAGTGTGCTCATATCTAGGATTTGGACCTAGAAATAAATGGATAGTTTATTTTGGATGTTTATCTTATATTATGTTTTATTCTTGTTTGAGAGTTATGGTTGTAAGTTGCATTTTTAACTTAATGATAATAATATTTTTATATAATGGTAGTTTTATGTGGCTATGAACAATCTTAACCCTCACATCTTGATGATTCCGCCGTTAAGGTTGGGGTGTGACAGGGTGGTATGAGAGCCCATAACTATAGGGATTTTGGTTATTAGAAATGGTGACCTAGACTATAGTTTATGCATGAACCTTATAGAAAAATCTTTATATTCTTGTAAATATATTTTGTTAGATGCTACATGATGCTATCTAATTAGGGATGCCTTTTAATGTGCAACTTGATGCCTTTAGTTTAGGTATGTGTTAGAGGATCATGTACAGGACGATGTACTAACTAATTAACATGTAAACCGAGTCAAATAGTGCGGAATCCTATTCGATTGGCGATCCAATCAGTGAGAACGCACATAGAAACAATTATGTAATTGAATCTAACATTAAGAATTGATTAAGAATCGATCTACTGCGATCTATGAACTTGGAGTATGATCTTAAAGGTCTCAGGATGGCTATGGTACGTCTGGAGTCGAAGTGTGTTCAATGCTTACGTTTTTCCACGAATTAGGTGGTATTTATAGGTTAGGGCTACTCATTCGGGCGACTGAGCCATTTGCATGGTTCATTCGTGCGATTGAGCCATGCGGTTGATCCATTCGCACGACTGAGTGTTCAGTCGTGCGACTGAGTCAGTCGCATGAAGTTGTTCAGGCGTATGGACTATTTAGGCGCATAGACACTCAGTCGCATGGCCATTCAGACGCATGACCACTGTTGGGGCGCATGGTCCAGTCGGACGCATGAGAACTTCACTTAACCAAGTTTGAATGTATTCATTATTATAACATTATGTATATCAATTCAAACAATCACAAACCTATATAATCTAGTCAATATGCGTTACACAACTCATTAAAGAAATATTAAACATTATGAATCACAACCAAACATTTACATTTCATTAAGTACCCAAACATTACATAAGTGTAAGACATTAAATACATATTACATTAAGTTCAGAAACTAGGGACACATGTACCTACAAACTCCCTCTTGGACCTAGTTCCATCTAATGTCTTACCATCTTCATAACCTCTTCATTCTTCTTCTATTTCTCTTCTCTTGTGACTCCTGCATGTATCTCAAACGCAAAACAGAGTCGTATCACATTCTGGAATTGTAGAGCTTGTAAAATATCTTGAGATTCATAGAACAGTGGCCACTTGTACAATGTATATACACCATCTGCAGATAAGTTCGCAAGCCACATAGGGTCACACCCTGATGGTTTCCATAACACCATTCTTGTTTAGGACTATGACTGCTTTTCCTGTCCTCCAATCATAGTACCACCATTTGAAGTCTGGAATGAAGTCCTATGGCATCTCCTGTAGAGGGATCTTTGACATTGTTCGCGGTGGACTCCACTTCAGCACTATCTTTGGTTTTCCAGTAATGGGATCAACCTCAGACCATCTGAGATACCTCGTTGGCTGTTGAGGTTTGAAGTTGGCCCATCTGGTGTGGTACTCTCTGTTAAGAGCTGCTTCAAACCAACCAGACATCTTGCGTGGATCAACGTATAGCAATTTCAGCTTCGCTAGCTGGTTCAGCTCAAATCCAGGAAGAGTCTTCAGGTCGTGTGGGAACCTGAAGTACTCGATCCCTTTCTCACGTTTAATTGCATAAACGTCGAGATCTTCAAAATATGCCCACGCGATGATTTTGCTTGACACCTTATGATGTTTCTTCAGTTTGTATAGCTTGGTGTAGACAGTCGATTTGAAGCACTGCGTTGGGCTCTTATCTCTTCAAAACATGCAGCCCACTCAACCTTTCTGATATTAACTTCAACATCCGAGGCTTGGGCCTTATCTTCAGTCTTGTCAGACTCTTCTTCCATTCTTTCCAGAGTTTCAAAAGTTTCACTAACAAGGTTGTCACCCTGATTGGGAATGACATTACCTTCAATGTCTGTGTACTCTGGATAGTGTTGATCCGTGACATCTTCTATCTCGATCTCATCAATGTCCTTGAGCTCATCGTCACTTTCAACTTGGACTGTTGGAGCATCCTTGACAATCTCATCAGGATTTAGCTTGAACATTTCAGTAATTTGCTCGTCAGGAGATTGTGAATGATCTCTCCTTCATCAGGAGTTTACATCACCGATCTCCTGACTATACCCTGCAGATCAAGAATCATCGTGAGTTGAGTCTTGATATATTGGAAGGGAGCAACATCATGTTCATCCCTCTAAAAGTTTGGATCTGATTTATTTATACATGTAACACAACAATCATTAGTTAATAATCAAGACAGAAATACCAACATTGAATATAAACATTCATTACATTAATGTGATACAAGATTTTAATACATATGATTTAAATAAAGTAAATAACTAAATATTACTCTTATCATGTATCCTCTGCTCTTCTGCTACCGGGGTAGATGTGGAGGCACTCTGATCTTGAGTCCTTTTGGTCCTTTGTTTGCTTGTAGATATGGCACCTGCAGTATAGAAGAATCCTCTTCATCACCATCAACATCTGCATCTGTATCACCCTCGTGATCATCACCATCATCATCATCATCACTCTCATCATCATCAGCATCATCGTCTCCGTCTCCTTCTCCGATCTTCAAGGGCTCTTCTGTTGATACATATATGTACCTAGATCCTGATCTCAATGTAATATGTCTTGAATATCTTGCACTTATGTAATAATGGGTACTTAATGAAATGATAATGTTTGGTTGTGATTTATAATGTCTAATATTTCATTAATGAGTTGTGTAACGCTTATTGACTAGATTATATAGGTTTATGAGTGTTTGAATTGATGTGCATAATGTTATAATAATGAAAAATTCAAACTTGGTTAAGTGAAGTTCTCATGCGTCCGACTAAGACCATGCGCCCCAAGAGTGGTCATGCGTCCGAATGGCCATGCGACTGAGTGTCCATGCGCGTAAATAGTCCGTATGCCTGAACAGCTTCATGCGTCTGACTCAGTTACAAAACTGAACATTTAGTCATGCGAATAGATCAACCGTATGGCTCAATCGCACGAATGAACCATGCTAATGGTCAGTCGCCCGAATGAGCAACCCTAACCTATAAATAACCCCTAATTCATGGAAAATAAAAGAATTGAGAAGCATTCAATCCACTTCGACTCCAGACGCACCCTAGCCTCCAGAAGCCTCTAAGTTCGTACTCCAAGTTCATAGAACGTTGTAGGTCGATTCCTAATTGATTCCTGATGTTAGATTCAATACATTATTGTTTCTATGTGCGTTCTCATTGATTGGATCACCAATCAAATAGGATTCCACAATATTTGGTTTGGTTTAACACGTTAATCAGTTGGTATTTCGTTCAAATACCAGATCCTAACATCTTCTTTGGATCCTTTGAGCTTTAGCATGATAGTCTTGTTTGCAGCCTCCAGCTCCTCAATCTTCTTGGCATGTTGCTCCTGGAGTTGAGACATCTGCTGAGCCTGCTAATCAATCAGTTGAGCCTACTGAGAAATCTGTTGAGATTGTGCAGCAGTAAGATCTACTAACTACCGAATCTGTGCAGTTTTCTCGTCATCGACTACTAACAGATGCATCATCATACAGTTCAGCGCTGATAGCTGTTCCTCTATCCCAATGGGAGGTAGAGGTGATCTAGATGTATATGGAGAGAAGGATGATGGTGCAGCCGGATGGCTAGTGGTGGTGGTGGTGGCAGTGGTGAAGATTGGGGGTGGTATATATAAAGGTGGTGGTGGTGTGGGTGTGGTGGATATGGTGGTAGATGGGGTGGTAGTAGTGGTGGTAGGTGGAGTGGTGGTAGTGGATGGAGTGGTGGTGGTAGGTGGAGTTGTGGTAGTGGTGGTAGTAGTGGTGGTGGTGATGAAGGTCAGTCTTCTCTTCTTCTTCTTCAAGCCATGGGGCTAAGCCATCCTTTTCTTCCTCGAGCCTTCAAGGAGGATGCTCCCCCTGGAACACGGCTTGGCTGATCGGAGCAAATATAGGATCAGTGTTAGTCTCTCTCGACCCGCCAGGGCATTCACCAACCGCCCGGAGCCCTAACTCTGTGGTAACCACCTTGCTACCAATAGTCTGAGTTAGGGGCTCCTCATCTGTATCCTCCTCCTCATCTGGTTGAAATCCTGATGGCATCCGGCATCCTCAGTCTCTCTGTGGGTGGGTGCTAGAGATGCTATATCACTAGTGGGGGCCCTCGGTTGAGTGGGCCCTGCATCTCTGTTGGACCAAAAGAACCAATGAGCCAAGATAAGAAAACCTCTAAGTCCCACATGATATCACAACAACTGCTCAAGGCTTCATCAGCAGTTTGACAAGTGCTGAAGACTTCAACAGCTGAAGATCAAGTACTGAAGACTTCAACAGCTGAAGACTAAAGTGCTAAAGCTCAACAGCTGATGAACACAAGTGTTGAAGCTGAAGACTAAAGTGCTGAAGTTCAACAGCTGAAGAACACAAGTGCTGAAGCTGAAGACCAAAGTACTGAAGTTTAACAGCTAAAGAGTCCACAAGTGCTGAAGATCAACAACTGATGTACAAAGTCTGAAGACAAAGACTGAAGACATCAGCTGATGACATCTACTGAAGTCATCAGCTGATGAAACGTCTGAAGTTCAAGTCTGAAGACCAAGTGCTGAAGCTTCAGTATTTTGTCACAACAGCTGAAGAGTACTTCTTCAGTAGTTGTGATATTAGTAGTTTTATGTTTTTACTTTCAGTAGTTTTGTAAAACGACTGAAGAGCTTGTTCTTCAGTCGTTGTAGTTTCAGTAGTTTCTTATCAGTAGTTTTGTAATAAGTAAACACTTAGCTTCTTGTAAGAAGATGTCAGCTGCTTGACATCTTCAGTAGTTTTAGTGTTTCAGTAGTTTGTTAAATAACTGTTAGATGTCACTATCAAGTGACATCAGCCTACGTCATCTTTCCTTATATAAGGAAGAATGACATAAATTGTAATTTTGCGAAAGCCATGCCAAAGCGTGTGATTGAATGAAATATTCCTTTTGCAGAAACTTTCTCTCTGTATAACTAATTCTGTTCATTGCTATATGTTTGGTATTCTTGCTCGAATTGTGCTAGTTGGTACTCTATTCCGCTGCTGAAATCATTCAAATCGATCAAAATAGATGCTGAGATCCTATCAAATGGTATCAGAGCAGGTTAATCTTTGATCGATCTAACATTGATCATTGAAACTGCTCATTTGCTCTAAGTTTGATCGAACTAGCAAATTCGCACGAATCTGTTATAGAGATTGAAATTCTGTCGCTTTTGGCTATTTTTAATTGAGGTTCTTAGTGGTTTTGAGCTAAATTTGTTTTGCTTATCTTGAATTTGTCAGAATTTTCGAAAATGACTACACCTTCTAATGATCCACACAATACTGGTTCCTCAACCAAGCCTCCGATGCTGGTTAGGAATGAGTATAACATTTGGCAATGAAGAATGCTCCATCACCTGTCTGTCAATAGTTCAGGTTGTTGGACATCCGTGGTACATGGACCACATAAGCCAATGGTGAATCATCCGGAAACAAATCAGTTGATTCCAAAGAAGAAGGAACAATACTCTGATGAGGACAAGAAGTTGTTTGAGATTGATGCTAAAGCCCATGGAATTCTGGCCATGGCACTGCCTAATGAAATCTATTCCAGACTTATGCATCATGAAACTGCTCATGACCTTTGGAATGCACTGAAAGAACAATTTGGTGGCACTGATGAGGTCTTAGCAAACAACAGGAAATCCTCGCCCAACAGTATGAGACTTTTGCTCATAGAAAGGGTGAGACTCTGACTCAGCTGTTTGAGCGGTTTTCATGTTTAATCTCTGAGTCGAAAATGGTTAAACATGAATGTACCAAAAGCCAAATGAACCACAGATTCCTCAGATCACTGCCTGAGAGATGGGACACATATACAATTGTCCTACGCTCCAGTGCAATCTGGATAGTCTATCTCTCACCCAACTTCATGGGAAACTGCTTACATTCGAAAGAGAGATACAACAGAAAAGGAAACTGGCTTCATCTGGTAAGCTCATTGAAGACTTTGTACCAGGCAACACTGCCTTGGTTGGTCATGAGTCAGAATATGCTTCATCTGAATGCTAGTATGATGAGCATATTGATTTCTCTTCAAACACTTCTGATTCTGCATTTGTGAGTGTTGATAGTCAGTTTACTGGGTGTAATAATGACAATCTATGCTTCATCATGGATGATCTCAAGGGGATTGCTGATGATGACTTAGAAGAGATGATATTTTGAGCCAAATGGCCTTGATAAATATCAATCTTAGAAGTACTACAAAAGAACTGGAAGAAAGTTCCCAGGACTCTCTGGCAAAACCAAACTTGGTTTTGACAAGAGTAAGTTGAGGTGTCACAAATGCCATAGGCTTGGACACTTTGCTAGAGAATGTAGATCATCTGGATCTAATTCTTCTGCACCCTTTGTGACTTTCCCCGGCAATAGTCAACAACACAGAGGGCAACATCCTGTCAATTCTGGTCATCATTCTCAACCACAATCTCCTGCATATTTTGTTCCTCAAGGTCCAATGCCATATCCTTACCCTTGTTATTACATGCCACAAACCAGTCAGGTTCAAGCACCCATTCTCAACAACCACATGCTCTTCCTGAGCCTCAACCATCTCAATCTCATCAACCTCCTCACCTCAACAACACAGCTTCTTCACCCCTGGAGTTGTTGACTGGAGCAGTTTACCAGATGACATGTTTGGTCATGAACAACTGTTCACAGGTGCTGGTCAACATTGGTGGTGACAGTCCTTTTGGGAATCTGGCACTTATGGCTCTGGAGTCTGCAGATGGATCATCCTCAAATGCCTCTTCATCACAGGTATCACAGGTATCCTCTGAGCTAAGGCCAAATTATGTTCTGAAACATGCATAGCAGCATTTGCCTCTATTAGAGAAGCAAATGTAGCTTTAATTAATAAGAACATAGAGCTAGAAAAGATCATTTCCAAAAGAAAAGTTGAATTTGAGTCTATGCTTAAAGAAAAAATGATGAGATTTATAAACTTAAATGCCAAATCACTGATGATAAGGCTAGGGAAGAGGTACTTTTAGAAAAGTACAAAGACCTCAAAGAAACCCTTGCAGTCACCCAAGTAGAGTGTGATCGATGGGTACAATCATGCAAAGGTTTTGAAATGCTTCTTAGTAAGCAATCAACTGCCATGTGAAGTTTGGCATTGGTTATAATCATACTGCTCCTCCTATAGATTGCTTCAAGAGCGGAAGTGAAATCTGATGGAGAAAGCAATAACCAATCCACCTCATCATGTGATTCACCTTCTGATAGAGCACCATCAGAAGTTGAAGTAGTAGTATTATCCCCTCGTTGAACCTATCAGCTGATCTTGATGGTTCAAATACTGACAGTCACATGATCAAAGAGTTGATCAACTCAGAGTTATTTCTGGAAGTCCTGAAAGGACTAGAGAGCAAGATTTAACACCTGAAGTTCAAACTCCACTACTATCAGCACTGAAGAGAAGAAAACTGCCAGTAGAAAGGGTTTGAAGACTACTAAAGAGGAAGTCAAGAAAGCTAATAGTGCTTCCAAAGTGCTGAAGAACAAGACTTCAGTAGTTTCATTCTCTTTAGTTGATGATCAACATAAGATGAAGAAGAAACCATGTGAAATATGTGGTTTGTTCAATCATCTTACAGATGATTGTTGGTACAAAAGAGGATCCAAACTCAAACATAAAGAGGAAATTAAGAGAAAATGGTTAAAATGAAAACTGAGTTTGAAGCCACATTTGTACCACCAACATCAAATCCTGTAACCCTTAAGTCTAAAAAGAAATCCAAAAAGGAAGGGGTTAAACAGGTAACAGCTGAGATTGCTCAAAAGAAGAAGGTGCAACATAGGAACTTATCAAACTCCAATGCCAATGTGTCTGGAGAGTTGAAAGCTTTATCACAAAATCAGACACAGCTGGTTATGATGGTTCAACATCTATTGGGAAGAGTTAACCAATTAGATGTTCCTATGTTGAAACCACAGAAAAGGAGGTCCAAGCCAAAGGATTCCTCTTCTTCACCATCTTCTTCCTCTCAGGTTGTTGTTTCCAACAAACCTGTTAGTTTACCATCTGTTGATGAGAACAGGCCAAAACCAAAAAGGTTTGGGTCTCAAAATCTAAATAATTTGTTGTGTTTTGCAGGGTTCTTCAACATGCCACAGAGGCATCTGGTATGTAGACAGTGGAGGATCCATGCATATGACAGGAAACAGATCACTTCTAATGACTACTCTCAAGGAAGGAAGGGGTTTGTGTCATTTGGCAATGATGCAAAGGGTTACATCATCGGCAAAGGCTTTGTTTCCAATGGGGAAATAAAGTTTGATGATGTTAACCATGTGGAAAATCTCAAGTACAATCTCTTGAGTGTCAGTCAAATGTGTGACAAAGGCCATGTTGCTCTTTTCACCAGTCAGAACTGTCGGATTCTGTCATCCAAAGTTCTAAGTTTGATTGATAAGGTGTTAGATGAATACACTCTCCTGAAGGCAACAGGACAGGAAGAGTGTATGCCTTAGATCTGTCCAAGAAAATAGATCTCAAAGGCCATCCTTGCCTATTTTCCAAGGCTTCCCCTCAAGAATCTACTCTATGGCATAGAAGGCTGGGTCATGTTAATCTCAAAAACATAAATCAGCTGATAAACCATGGTTTAGTAAGGGGATTGCCTATGAAGGAGTTCAAATGTGAAGATAACTGCACTGCTTGTTTAAAAGGAAAAAAACACAAAGCTTCATTTCCCTCCATAGAAGAACCTAAGTCCACTGCCTGCTTGCAGCTTCTTCACATGGATCTCTTTGGTCCTATGAGAGTGATGAGTATGGCTAAGAAGAAATACTGTCTGGTAATTGTGGATGATTACTCCAGATTTGTATGGACTTTCTTCTTGCATTCAAAGGATGAGGCAGCTTAGAAGATTATCAACTTTGTGTTGTATGTTGAGAAGCAGTATTCCCTCTCAGTCAAGTGTATTAGAAGTGATAATGGAACAAAATTCAGAAACAATACACTTGATGAGTTTTACCTCTCAAAGGGAATCAAGAGGCAGTTTAGCATTCCAAGAACTCCTGAACAAAATGGAGTAGTGGAGAGAAAGAACAAGACCCTTATTGAAGCTGCAAGGTCCATGTTGGCTGATTCTGGACTGCCAATGACTTTTTGGGCTAAAGCTGTCAATACAGCTTGCTATGTACAGAATAGAGTTCTAGTAAATCAGAGGTTGATGAAGACTCCATATGAAGTTCTTCATCATTTGGCCCCTCTAATTTCATTCTTCAGAGCTTTTGGGTGTCCTTGTTTCATTCTCAACACACGGGATCAACTCCAAAAATTTGATCCTAAGGTGGATGCAGGGTACTTTGTTGGTTATTCATCAACTTGCAAAGCATACAGAGTCTTCAACTGTAGAAGAAAGATGGTTGAAGAGACTCTACATGTTAAGTTTAATGAATCTCCAAAGGACAAGGTTCCACAATGCCCTGTGGAGCTATTTGATTTGGATATACTGCAATATGTTCCTTATCAAACTCCTGCTGTTGCTCCTGTCAAAAGTTCACCACCTGGTGGTACTGCTGGTGCTGCTGATGATGATGATAGTAGTACTCACCTCTTCAGGTTTAGTGACCAACTGCTTGTGTCCTCTAAACCTAATGCTCTTGTAGCTTCAGTAGCTTCATCCACAACAAGTGCTGATGAGATTTTTGCATCTTCAACTTCATTTGAGTTGCCACCATCTACATGGTTTCAAGAGTCTACATCAACATCTGTTGCTGCTGAAGGTTCTACAAACACTTGCACTGATCTCATTGTTTATCACGAGCTGAAGAATCACCCAATGTCTCAAATCATTGGTGATATCAATGCTGGAGATTTAACCAGAAGTCAATTGTCCAATTTCTGCTTCTATGCTCTCTTCATCAGTCAGCTAGAGCCAAAGAATTATCATGTTGCACTTAGTGACAATGGCTGGGTTGAAGCAATGCAACTTGAGCTTCTTCAGTTCAAAAAGCAGCAAGTGTGGGAGCTGTGTTGTTGAGGTTGAGTTTGTTCAAAAAGCAACTTGAGTGTATGCCTTAGATCTGTCCAAGAAAACAGTTGATCATGACCAGACATGTCATCTGGTAAACTGCTCCAGTCAACAACTCCTGGGGTGAAGAAGCTGTGTTGTTGAGGTTGAGTTTGTTGATGAGATTGGGATGCTTGAGGTTCTGGTAGAGCATGAGGTTGTGGTGCCATAGGAACTTGAACTTGATTTGACTGTGGCATGTAATAGCAAGGGTACGGATATGGCATTTGACCCTGAGGAACAAAATATGCCGGAGATTGTTGTTGAGGATGATGACTAGAAGTGACAGGATGTTGCCCCCTGTGTTGTTGACTATTGCCAGGAAAAGTCACAAAGGGTGCAGTGGAGTTAGATCCAGTTGATCTACACTCTCTTGCAAAGTGTCCAAGCCTTTGGCATTTGTGACACCTCAACTTGCTCTTGTCAAAACCAACTTTGGTTTTGCCAGAGAGTCCTGGGAATTTTCTTCCAGTTCTTTTATAGAACTTCTGAGATCTGATATTTATCAGGGCCATTTGGCTCAAAATATCCATCTCTCTAAGTCATCATCAGCAATCCCCTTGAGATCATCCATAATGAAGCATAGATTGTCATTATTACACCCAGTAAACTGACCATCAACACTCACAAATGCAGAATCAGAAGTGCTTGAAGAGAAATTAATATGCTTATCATACTGGCATTCAGATGAAGCATATTCTGACTCATGACCCACCAAGGCAGTGTTGCCTGGTACAAAGTCTTCAGTGAGCTTTCCAGATGAAGACAGCTTTCTCTTCTGTTCTATCTCTCTCTCAAACGTGAGCAGTTTCCCATGGAGTTGGGTGAGAGATAGTTTGTCCAAACTTGCACTGGAGCGTAGGACAATAGTATATGTGTCCCATTTCTCAGGCAGTGATCTGAGAAATCTGTTATTCATCTGAATATTTGTGTACTCAAGTTTGACCATTTTTAGTTCAGAGATCAAACAAGAGAACCGCTCATATTGTTGAGTCAGTGTCTCACCCTTTCTATGAGAGAATGTCTCATATTGTTGGGCAAGAATTTCTCTATTATTTGCCAAGACCTCATCTGTTCCTCCAAATTGTTCTTTCAAGGCATTCCAGAGGTCATGGGCAGTTTCATGATGCATTAGTCCAGAATAGATTTCATTTGGCAGTGCCATGGCCAGAATTCCATGGGCTTTTGCATCAATTTCAAGCAACTTCTTATCCTCATCTGAGTATTGCTCCCTCCTCTTCGGAACCATTTGATTGGTTTCCGGGTTATTCACCATAGGCTTGTGTGGACCATGTACCACTGATGTCCAACAACCTGCGCTGTTAACAGACAGGTGATGGAGCATACGTCTTTGCCATATGTTATACTCATTCCTAACCAGCATTGGTGGCTTGGTTGAGGAACCAGTATTGTGAGGATCATTGGAGGGAGTGGTCATTTTCAGTTCAAAAACAATTTAATTCAAGCTTTTAAAAGTTTTAAACAGACCACAACAAACTCAATGAAAACCAAGAGAAGATCTCAGGATGAATGACCAGACAATCTCTATAACCGTTTCTTGCAAAAACAAAAGCTAATTCAATCAAACTTAGATCTTGAATAGCAGTTTCAATGATCAATTATTAGATCGATCAATGATTAGCCTGCTCTGATACCATTTGACAGGATCAGCGATCACAAGTTTGATGTATTAGGATTCAAAGCAGCGGAATACGAACAAGAATTAGACAAATTATAGCAAGCAATCGATACTTGTATGCATTAAGAGCGCATACGGTTATAGGGAGAGAATGTTTGTTTCTGATTTCAAGGAATGTTTATAGATATAGAATATTTCTAATCAAATCATTCAAAAACATTCATTCATTCATCACTATTACAATAGGTTGTCACTCCTTATATAGAGTGCAACAATCACTGCTGTTATCACGGAAAGTGACAACTGGCAGATCTAATACAAAAATAACTAACTCTTAACAAACTACTGAAATGTTCACAACTACTGAGAACATATCAGAGTGTTAAGTACAGAATATAAAACTACTGAAACTACAACGACTGAAGAACAAGCTCTTCAGTCGTTTTACAAAACTACTGAAACATAAAACTACTGAAACTAGAAATATAAAACTACTGATATCACAACTACTGAAGAAGTACTCTTCAGCAGTTGTGACAAACTACTGACGCTTCAGTACTTGATCTTCAGACTTTGACCTTCAGATGTTTCATCAGCTGATGACTTCAGTAGATATCATCAGCTGATGTCTTCAGTCTTTGTCTTCAGACTTTCTACATCAGTTGTTGATCTTCAGCACTTGTAAACTCTTCAGCTTTTGTATTTCAGTACTTTGGTCTTTCAGCTTCAGCACTTGTGTTCTTCAGCTGTTCAGCTTCAGTACTTGTGTTCTTCAGCTGTTGTACTTCAGCACTTTAGTTCTTCAGCTGTTGGAATCTTCAGCACTTGATCTTCAGCTGTTGAAGTCTTCAGCACTTGTCAAACTGCTGATGAGTCTTTCAGCAGTTGTTGTGATACCATGTGGGACTTAGAGGTTTTCTGATCTTGGCTCATTGGTTCTTTTGGTCCAACAAAAATGATCTTAACAAGCTAATATAAAATGGTTCTTAATCATTAAGTGTTAATAAATGGTTATTAAAAGGATTAATGATTTTATAATAAAATGGGTTTTATTAAAAGAACCATAGGGTATTGTTGGACCAAAAGAACCAATGAGCCAAGATCAGAAAACCTCTATGTCCCACATGATATCACAACAACTACTGAAGGCTTCATCAGCAGTTTGACAAG
Organism: Flaveria trinervia; assembly: GCA_025506515.1. Classification (NCBI taxonomy): domain Eukaryota; kingdom Viridiplantae; phylum Streptophyta; class Magnoliopsida; order Asterales; family Asteraceae; genus Flaveria; species Flaveria trinervia. Next base: position 7,433,698 of record CM046447.1, on the reverse strand, counting down.
TGCTGAAGACTTCAACAGCTGAAGATCAAGTACTGAAGACTTCAACAGCTGAAGACTAAAGTGTTGAAGCTCAACAGCTGAAGAACAAAAGTACTGAAGCTCAACAGCTGAAGAACACAAGTGCTGAAGCTGAAGACCAAAGTACTGAAGTACAACAGCTGAAGAGTCCACAAGTGCTGCAGATCAACAACTGATGTACAAAGTCTAAAGACAAAGACTGAAGACATCAGCTGATGACATCTACTGAAGTCATCAGCTGATGAAACGTCTGAAGTTCAAGTCTGAAGACCAAGTACTGAAGTTTCAGTAGTTTGTCACAACAGCTGAAGAGTACTTCTTCAGTAGTTGTGATATCAGTAGTTTTATGTTTTTAGTTTCAGTAGTTTCTTTTCAGTAGTTGTAGTAACTGATAACACTTAGTATTTTTGTAAGAAGATGTCAGCTGTTTTGACATCTTCAGTAGTTGTGATATCAGTAGTTTTATGTTTTTAGTTTCAGTAGTTTCTTTTCAGTAGTTGTAGTAACTGATAACACTTAGTATTTTTGTAAGAAGATGTCAGCTGTTTTGACATCTTCAGTAGTTGTGTTTCAGTTGTTTAAATAATTCTGTTAGATGTCACTATCAAGTGACATCAGCAGACATCACATCTCCTATATAAGGAATGTTCCAGCACGACATTCCTATATAAGAGATGATTGGCCTGATTGTATGTGTGACACTTTTTGCCACCACGAAAGCATGTGATTGAATGAAATATTCTCTTTGCAGAAACTTTCTCTCTCTATAACTAATTTTGTTCATTGCAATATCTTTGGTATTCTTGCTCGAATTGTGCTAGTTGGTACTCTATTCTGCTGCCGAAATCATTCGAATCGATCAAACTAGATGCTGAGATCCTATTAAATGGTATCAGAGCAGGTTAATCATTGATCGATCTAACAATTGATCATTGAAACTGCTCGTTTGCTCTAAGTTTGATGGAACTAGCAAATTCGCACGAATCTGTTATAGAGATTGAAGTTCTGTCGCTTTTGGCTATTTTAATTGAGGATCTTAGTGGTTTTGAGCTCAATTTGTTTTGCTTATTTTGAATTTGTCTGAATTTTCTAAAATGACTACTCCTTCCAATGATCCTCACAATACTGGTTCCTCAACCAAGCCTCCGATGCTGGTTAGGAATGAGTACAACATATGGCAACGACGAATGCACCATCACCTGTCTGTTAACAGTTCAGGTTGTTGGACATCAGTGGTACATGGTCCACACAAGCCTATGGTGAATAACCCGGAAACCAATCAAATGGTTCCGAAGAGGAAGGAGCAATACTCAGATGAGGATAAGAAATTGTTTGAAATAGATGCAAAAGCCCATGGAATTCTAGCCATGGCACTGCCCAATGAAATCTATTCTGGGTTAATGCATTATGAAACTGCCCATGACCTCTGGAATGCCTTGAAAGAACAATTTGAAGGAACAGATGAGGTCTTGGAAAATAATAGGGAAATCCTTGCCCAACAATATGAGACATTCTCTCATAGGAAGGGTGAGACACTGACTCAACAGTTTGAGCGGTTCTCTTGTTTGATCTCTGAATTAAAAATGGTCAAACATGAGTACACCAATAGCCAGATGAATAACAAATTTCTCAGATCACTGCCTGAGAGATGGGACACATATACTATTGTCCTACGCTCCAGTGCAAATTTAGACAAACTATCTCTCAACCAACTCCATGGGAAATTGCTCACATTTGAGAGAGAGATAGAACGAAAACGAAAACTGTCATCATCTGGAAAGCTCACTGATGACTTTGTACAAGGAAACACTGCCTTGGTTGGTCATGAGTCAGAATATGCTTCATCTGATTGCCAGTATGATGAGCATATTGATTTCTCTTCAAACATTTCTAATTCTGCATTTGTGAGTGTTGATAGTCAGCTTACTGGGTGTAATAATGACAATCTATGCTTCATCATGGATGATCTCAAGGGGATTGCTGATGATGACTTAGAAGAGATGGATATTTTGAGCCAAATGGCCTTGATAAATATCAGATCTCAGAAGTTCTACAAAAGAACTAGAAGAAAGTTCCCAGGACTCTCTGGCAAAACCAAAGTTGGTTTTGACAAGAGTAAGTTGAGGTGTCACAAATGCCAAAGGATTGGACACTTTGCTAGAGAATGTAGATCATCTGGATCTAATTCTTCTGCACCCTTTGTGACTTTCCCTGGCAATAGTCAATAACACAGAGGGCAACATCCTGTCAACACTGGTCATCATTCTCAACCACAATCTCCTGCATATTTTGTTCCTCAGGGTCTAATGCCATATCCTTACCCTTGTTATTACATGCCACAAACCAGTCAAGTTCAAGCACCCATTGCTCAACAACCACATGCTCTTCCTGAGCCTCAACCATCTCAATCTCATCAACCTCCTCAACCTCAACAACATAGCTTCTTCACCCCTGGAATTGTTAACTGGAGCAGTTTACCAGATGACATGTTTGGTCATGAACAACTGTTCACAGGTGCTGGTCAACATGGTGGTGACAGTCCTTTTGGGAATCTGGCACTTATGGCTCTGGAGTCTGCAGATGGATCATCCTCAAATGCCTCTTCATCACAGGTATCACAGGTATCCTCTGAGGCTAAGGCCAAATTATGTTCTGAAACATGCATAGCAGCATTTGCCTCTATTAGAGAAGCAAATGTAGCTTTAATTAATAAGAACATAGAGCTAGAAAAGATTATTTCCAAAAGAAAAGCTGAGTTTGAGTCTATGCTTAAAGAGAAAAATGATGAGATTTATAAACTTAAATGCAAAATCACTGATGATAAGGCTAGGGAAGAGGTACTTTTAGAAAAGTACAAAGACCTCAAAGAAACCCTTGCAGTCACCCAAGTAGAGTGTGATCGATGGGTACTATCATGCAAAGGTTTTGAAATGCTTCTTAGTAAGCAATCAGCTTCGAATGTGAAGTTTGGCATTAGTTATAATCACACTGCTCCTCCTACAGAATTTGCTTCAAGAGCAGAAGTGAAATCTAATGGAGAAAGCAATAACCAATCCACGTCATCATGTGATTCACTATCTGATAGAGCACCATCAGAAGTTGAAGTTAGTATTATTCCCTCGTTGAACCTATCAGCTGATCTTGATAGTCCAAATACTGACACTCACATGATCAAAGAGTTGATCAACTTAGGAGTTATTTCTGGAAGTCCTGAAAGGACTGGAGAGCAAGATTTAACACCTGAAGTTCAAACTCCAACTACTGTCAGCACTGAAGAGAAGAAAACTATCAGTAGAAAGGGTTTGAAGACTACTAAAGAGGAAGTCAAGAAAGCAAATAGTGCTTCCAAAGTACTGAAGAACAAATCTTCAGTAGTTTCATTCTCTTTAGTTGATGATCAACATAAGATAAAGAAGAAACCATGTGAAATATGTGGTTTGTTCAATCATCTTACAGATGATTGTTGGTACAAAAGAGGATCCAAACTCAAACATAAAGAGGAAATTAAAGAGAAAATGGTTAAAATGAAAACTGAGTTTGAAGCCACATTTGTACCAGCAACATCAAATCCTGTAACCCTTAAGTCCAAAAAGAAATCCAAAAAGGAAGGGGTTAAACAGGTAACAGCGGAGATTGCTCAAAAGAAGAAGGTGCAACATAGGAACTTATCAAACTCCAATGCCAATGTGTCTGGAGAGCTGAAAGCTTTATCACAAAATCAGACACAGCTGGTTATGATGGTTCAACATCTATTGGGAAGAGTTAACCAATTAGATGTTCCTATGTTGAAACCACAGAAAAGGAGGTCCAAGCCAAAGGACTCCTCTTCTTCACCATCTTCTTCCTCTCAGGCTGTTGTCTCCAACAAACCTGTTAGTTTACCATCTGTTGATGAGAACAGGCCCAAAACCAAAAAGGTTTGGGTCTCAAAATCTAACTAATTTTTTGTGTTTTGCAGGGTTCTTCAACATGCCACAGAGGCATCTGGTATGCAGACAGTGGAGGATCCATGCATATGACAGGAAACAGATCACTTCTTAATGACTACTCTCAAGGAAGGAAGGGGTTTGACAAGAGTAAGTTGAGGTGTCACAAATGCCAAAGGATTGGACACTTTGCTAGAGAATGTAGATCATCTGGATCTAATTCTTCTGCACCCTTTGTGACTTTCCCCGGCAATAGTCAACAACACAGAGGGCAACATCCTGTCAATTCTGGTCATCATTCTCAACCACAATCTCCTGCATATTTTGTTCCTCAAGGTCCAATGCCATATCCTTACCCTTGTTATTACATGCCACAAACCAGTCAGGTTCAAGCACCCATTGCTCAACAACCACATGCTCTTCCTGAGCCTCAACCATCTCAATCTCATCAACCTCCTCAACCTCAACAACACAGCTTCTTCACCCCTGGAGTTGTTGACTGGAGCAGTTTACCAGATGACATGTTTGGTCATGAACAACTGTTCACAGGTGCTGGTCAACATGGTGGTGACAGTCCTTTTGGGAATCTGGCACTTATGGCTTGGAGTCTGCAGATGGATCATCCTCAAATGCCTCTTCATCACAGGTATCACAGGTATCCTCTGAGGCTAAGGCCAAATTATGTTCTGAAACATGCATAGCAGCATTTGCCTCTATTAGAGAAGCAAATGTAGCTTTAATTAATAAGAACATAGAGCTAGAAAAGATCATTTCCAAAAGAAAAGTTGAATTTGAGTCTATGCTTAAAGAGAAAAATGATGAGATTTATAAACTTAAATGCCAAATCACTGATGATAAGGCTAGGGAAGAGGTACTTTTAGAAAAGTACAAAGACCTCAAAGAAACCCTTGCAGTCACCCAAGTAGAGTGTGATCGATGGGTACAATCATGCAAAGGTTTTGAAATGCTTCTTAGTAAGCAATCAACTGCCATTGTGAAGTTTGGCATTGGTTATAATCATACTGCTCCTCCTACAGATTTTGCTTCAAGAGCGGAAGTGAAATCTGATGGAGAAAGCAATAACCAATCCACCTCATCATGTGATTCACCTTCTGATAGAGCACCATCAGAAGTTGAAGTTAGTATTATCCCCTCGTTGAACCTATCAGCTGATCTTGATGGTTCAAATACTGACAGTCACATGATCAAAGAGTTGATCAACTCAGGAGTTATTTCTGGAAGTCCTGAAAGGACTGGAGAGCAAGATTTAACACCTGAAGTTCAAACTCCCACTACTATCAGCACTGAAGAGAAGAAAACTGCCAGTAGAAAGGGTTTGAAGACTACTAAAGAGGAAGTCAAGAAAGCTAATAGTGCTTCCAAAGTGCTGAAGAACAAGACTTCAGTAGTTTCATTCTCTTTAGTTGATGATCAACATAAGATGAAGAAGAAACCATGTGAAATATGTGGTTTGTTCAATCATCTTACAGATGATTGTTGGTACAAAAGAGGATCCAAACTCAAACATAAAGAGGAAATTAAAGAGAAAATGGTTAAAATGAAAACTGAGTTTGAAGCCACATTTGTACCACCAACATCAAATCCTGTAACCCTTAAGTCTAAAAAGAAATCCAAAAAGGAAGGGGTTAAACAGGTAACAGCTGAGATTGCTCAAAAGAAGAAGGTGCAACATAGGAACTTATCAAACTCCAATGCCAATGTGTCTGGAGAGTTGAAAGCTTTATCACAAAATCAGACACAGCTGGTTATGATGGTTCAACATCTATTGGGAAGAGTTAACCAATTAGATGTTCCTATGTTGAAACCACAGAAAAGGAGGTCCAAGCCAAAGGATTCCTCTTCTTCACCATCTTCTTCCTCTCAGGTTGTTGTTTCCAACAAACCTGTTAGTTTACCATCTGTTGATGAGAACAGGCCCAAAACCAAAAAGGTTTGGGTCTCAAAATCTAAATAATTTGTTGTGTTTTGCAGGGTTCTTCAACATGCCACAGAGGCATCTGGTATGTAGACAGTGGAGGATCCATGCATATGACAGGAAACAGATCACTTCTTAATGACTACTCTCAAGGAAGGAAGGGGTTTGTGTCATTTGGCAATGATGCAAAGGGTTACATCATCGGCAAAGGCTTTGTTTCCAATGGGGAAATAAAGTTTGATGATGTTAACCATGTGGAAAATCTCAAGTACAATCTCTTGAGTGTCAGTCAAATGTGTGACAAAGGCCATGTTGCTCTTTTCACCAGTCAGAACTGTCGGATTCTGTCATCCAAAGTTCTAAGTTTGATTGATAAGGTGTTGGATGAATACACTCTCCTGAAAGCCAATAGGATAGGAAGAGTGTATGCCTTAGATCTTTCCAAGAAGATAGATCTCAAAGGCCATCCTTGCCTATTTTCCAAGGCTTCCCCTCAAGAACTACTCTATGGCATAGAAGGCTGGGTCATGTTAATCTCAAAAACATGAATCAGCTGACAAACCATGGTTTAGTAAGGGGACTGCCTATGAAGGAGTACAAATGTGAAGAAAACTGCACTGCTTGTTTAAAAGGAAAACAGCACAAAGCTTCATTTCCCTCCATAGAAGAACCTAAGTCCACTGCCTGCTTACAGCTTCTTCACATGGATCTTTTTGGTCCTGTGAGAGTGATGAGTATGGCTAAGAAGAAATACTGTCTGGTAATTGTGGATGCTTACTCCAGATTTGTATGGACTTTCTTCTTGCATTCAAAGGATGAGGCAGCTTAGAAGATTATCAACTTTGTGTTGTATGTTGAGAAGCAGTACTCCCTCTCAATCAAGTGTATTAGAAGTGATAATGGAACAGAATTCAGAAACAATACACTTGATGAGTTCTACCTCTCAAAGGGAATCAAGAGGCAGTTTAGCATTCCAAGAACTCCTCAACAAAATAGAATAGTGGAGAGAAAGAACAGGACCCTTATTGAAGCTGCAAGGTCCATGTTGGTTGATTCTGGTTTGCCAATGACTTTTTGGGCTGAAGCTGTCAATACAGCTTGCTATGTACAGAATAGAGTTCTAGTAAATCAGAGGTTATTGAAGACTCCATATGAAGTTCTTCATCATTTGGCCCCTCTAATTTCATTCTTCAGAGCTTTTGGGTGTCCTTGTTTCATTCTCAACACACGGGATCAACTCCAAAATTTTGATCCTAAGGTGGATGCAGGGTACTTTGTTGGTTATTCATCAACTTGCAAAGCATACAGAGTCTTCAACTATAGAACAAAGATGGTTGAAGAGACTCTACATGTTAAGTTTAATGAATCTCCAAAGGACAAGATTCCACAAAGCCCTGTGGAGCTATTTGATTTGGATATACTACAATATGTTCCTTATCAAACTCCTGCTGTTGCTCCTGTCAACAGTTCACCACCTGGTGGTACTGCTGGTGCTGATGATGATGATGATAGAAGTACTCACCTTTTCAGGTTTAGTGACCAACTGCCTGTGTCCTCTAAACCTGATGCTCCTGTAGCTTCAGTAGCTTCATCCACAACAAGTGCTGATGAGATTTTTGCATCTTCAACTTCATTTGAGTTGCCACCATCTACATGGTTTCAAGAGTCTACATCAACATCTGTTGCTACTAAAGGATCTACAAACACTTGCACTGATCTAATTGTTTATCTAGAGCTGAAGAATCACCCAATGTCTCAAATCATTGGTGATATCAATGCTGGAGTTTCAACCAGAAGTCAATTGTCCAATTTCTGCTTCTATGCTCTCTTCATCAGTCAGCTAGAGCCAAAGAATTATCATGTTGCACTTAGAGACAATGGATGGGTTGAAGCAATGCAGCTTGAGCTTCTTCAGTTCAAAAAGCAGCAAGTGTGGGAGCTTGTTCCTCTTCCCCCAGGTAAGTGTGCAATAGGCACTAAATGGATGTTTAGGAATAAAAAATATGAAAATGGGCTTATTGTTAAGAACAAGGCCAGACTGGTTGTTCAGGGGTTTGCACAAGAAGAAGGTATTGATTATGATGAAACCTTTGCCCCTGTAGCCAGACTGGAGGCAATTAGATTGTTCTTAGCCTATGCTGCACTGCACAATCTTAAAGTTTTTCAAATGGATGTTAAAAGTGCATTTTTATATGGTAAAATAAAAGAAGAAGTTTATGTGTGTCAACCACCAGGTTTTGAGGATAATAAACACCCAGAATGGGTATACAAGCTTGATAAGGCTCTTTATGTGTTGAAACAAGCTCCTAGAGCCTGGTATGAGACATTATCTAACTTTCTTCTACAAAATAATTTCACTAGAGGCTCCATAGATAAAACTTTATTTATTAAGAAGGTGGATCAGCATAAGCTACTTGTTCAAATTTATGTTGATGATATTATATTTGCATCCTCTGATCCCCAGTTGTGTGATGATTTTACAAAATTAATGGAAAGGAAGTTTGAAATGAGTGCAATGGGAGAATTACAGTTCTTTCTAGGCTTGCAAATCAAACAAAAAGCTGATGGAATTTTCATTCATTAGTCTAAATATACAAAAGATCTTTTAAATAAGTTTGATTTACAAAACTGTAAGCCCTGTTCTACTCCCATGTGCAACACCACACAACTGGATATTGATCAGAAAGGTAAAGCTGTTGACGAAATGCTTTACAGATGTATGATTGGGTCCTTGATGTATTTAACAGCTTCTAGACCAGATATTATGTTTGCTACATGTGTTTGTGCTAGATTTCAGGCTGCACCTAAAGAGTCTCATCTGATTGTCAAGAGGATCTTTAGATATTTGCAAGGTACATAATCTCTAGGTTTATGGTATTCCACTGGGCACTCTTGCAAATTAGTTGCTTCTCTGATAGTGACTATGCAGGGTGTAAGTTAACAGGAAATCAACTTCTGGTGGATGTCAATTCCTAGGCAACTGTTTGATTTCTTGGCAGAGTAAGAAACAAACATCTGTTGCTACATCCACTGCTGAAGCCGAGTACATTGCTGCTGCAAGTTGTACATCCCAAGTACTCTGGCTTCAGAATCAACTTTTGGATTATGGCATTACAGAGACTAAGACTCCGTTATTAATGTATAGTGCTTCAGCTCTTTGCATTGTCAAAAATCCAGTCCAGCACTCTAGGACCAAACATATAGAAATTAGACATCATTTTATAAGAGATTGTTTTGAAAAGGGTCTAATTAATCCTATGTTTGTGCCTAGTGTTGATGAGCTTGCAGACATTTTTACTAAGCCTTTGGATAGTTCAACTTTCCACAACCTGGTGTTAAGCCTTGGTATGCTGCAGCTAGAATAAGTGACAACTACTGATGATCTCAGTAATTACTGATGATCATTGGTAACCATGTCACATATAAGTACTGATGAGTTCTTTTACCCTTAGTAGTTTTTATAACTACTGAAGGCTAAATGCCTCACAAGTACTGAAGTACTTTATCTGTTCTAAACTACTAATGTAGTTACAACTACTGATGTAGTTACAACTACTGAAATCAGTAAAAACAGATAAGTACTGACGTCCTATGAAACACCTGAAAAGCAGATGAAAAGTCTGATGAGTAAGTGTTGAGGACAGTATGAAACAGCTGAAAAGCTATGAATTGACGAAAACAGCTGATGAGTAATTTCTCTTCAGTTGTTTCTACAACTGCTGTTTCTAAACAACTGAAGCAAGACCACAGTCTTCAGTAGTTTCACAACTACTGATAACTAATACCAAGTCTTCAGTTGTTTACAACAACTGATGGCAAAACCACTATCTTCAGTAGTTTCACAACTACTGATGACAGAAACCAAGTCCTCAGTTGTTTACATCATATGAAGTCAAAACCACTACCTTCAGTAGTTTCATAACTACTGATGGTTAACACCAAGACTTCAGCTGTTTCAACGTCTGATGGTCAAAACCAAGTCTTCAGTTGTTTTATAACAACTGATGACAACACCACCACTATCAGTCGTTTTAAATCTCTGAAGGTTAATACCACGTCATCAGTAGTTTCAAACAGCTGATGACCACACCAAAACCTTCAGTAGTTTTCTTTAGCCTTTTCCTCTCCCAACCCTATAAATACCTGTCTTCTTCTCAAACGGTCCATTAGCCATTCTTCTGACCTTCATACTTTCAAAAATGGCAACCATGCGTCTAAAACCCCGACATAACTGCGTCGCCTACCTCACAAAATCGGCCTTCTGGACAAAGTTTGATCACGCCATAGACCTAATGGCTGATTCTCAATATAATACAGCTCTGTTCTTAAACCGACCATCTACCCAAAGTCACTCAGTCAGTTTTGGTCCAATGGCTACGTTCACACTATGTGCCTACGGCCAAATCTCTGTTAGGTCATTGGTTAACCAAAAACAAGTAGAGTTTACACCTGAAAGCATTCATAGAGTGCTAAATTACAAGATGCTGCTTGTGTGACTGAGTACCCGAAGGGCACAACTGATATGTCCTTCATCAATAATGGGTACGACGGAAATCTTAGAGTTGCTACCATACTGAAGAAGAACTTCCCTGATGCTGAACGATTAATATTTCATATGGTGAATGTTTGCTTAGCCTTGAAGACTCCTCATGGGATCAAATGTCTTCCCAGTGGCAACATGTATTATATTCAATTCTAGAACACCAACCTTTAAATTTTTCACAAATTGTGTTCTAGAAATCAAAGATCTAGCACAAAAACCTGTGGGAAACAGATGGCTATTATATCCCAGGTTTCTGATGGCCATAATTTTAAATGAATTACAAACTGATGGCCTTGTTGGCCTTGGAGTCCCTGCACCAGCTGTTCTAGCTGAGGTATACTCCAGGCATAACTCCGACCAATCCCTCAAAGAAGTTGCCCGTTTGCTAAAACCCAAGCAAAGGGAACCCCAGCTTCAATTGCCAGATCCAAAGTCCCCACCAAGCCAAAATCCAAACCCAAACAAGCTAATCAGGGAGATGAGTCCCCTGATGATGCTCCTGTACCACCCAAACAGGATAAACCTACTGGTTCAAACCCCCAGTAGTGTTAACGACTCAACCAGCACAGCCGCACAAGTATCCTCTCAAAAGGATCCTGTTGCAACCATTTTAGGGGAACCACATTGCTGAGACCTCTCTCACTTGAGGAGGTTATCATTGAAGAGCATCCCTCTCCCTGGATGCAATCAGCTTCTATCCCCTCTCCCCATGCAAATGCCCCTCAAAGCCCAACCATTATAATTGCCAATGTACTAACTCAGCTGCATGCCTCTCCTCCTCCCCTACAACCACCAACAAAGGGGAGAACAACAACAATTGAGGAAGAGGATACACATGCTTCTGACAACCCACAGCACCGGGGTTTAAATGTTCTATCTCCTGGTGTGGATATGGAGATCAGAACATCTGGTGAGGCTACCACTTCTTCTGAATTAGCATATGATCAGACTGAGGTTGGTAACATAACTAAGACCTCACCAGAGGCAACAGCTGATGAAGGACAAAGTCCTGAGGCTGGAAGGCCCCAGTTCCAAGACAAAGGGGCACATGCTACATCTGGTCTACACCCAGTGCATGTACATCCTGCTACAAGCAGGAGGTCAGGTGATTCAGCATCTGTGATGATGACCTGGGCTTCTTTTATGATGTTCTTGCCCAGAACATATCCTAGAGGAGGAAGTCAGTGGCTGCAAAAACTACTTGACCAACTCTCTCAAGGAGAAAGACCATCTGCCACCACATCAACCAACAGATGGCACCTTCCTTTGAAGGTCCCTTAAACACACATCCACTACAAAATTCTCAACCACCTGCCTTGTTTCTGGCACCATTTCTCAGGACCAAAACCCCCCTGAACAAATGGATGCTATCCCTCAAAATCCCCTATCTCTTATCACACCACAGAAACTGAACTTGTCATTAAAACTGTTGATGAGAGGCTTTCTTTTGTCTTACAACCCCTGGTGGAGGATGTACTGAGCCAACAACTTTCTGCTACTCAATCCCTTGCAACCAATGCACCCAAAAAGGGGGAGAGTTCAGCAGTGAAAGCTAAAAGAAAGAGGATGGAGAAGGAGAGAGAGAAAGAGAAGGATAAAGAGGTGGAAAAAGAGAAGGATTGTGTGTATGAGGCCGAAAAAGAGAAGGAGAATGTGATTAAGAAGGGAGCTGAAATTGAAAAAGTACATGAAAGTCAAAAAGATTTTCATGTCACATACAAGAAAAAGAAGAGTGCTGAGAAAGAGAAGAACTTGAACGAAATGGTTAAAGAGGCCGATGCTGAACACAGCAGATCAATGGACAATATCATTGATCAGCTGTTTAGGCAATGTTTCGACACTGAAAAGCTGGATTCTGAAATAAGAAGATTAGAGATCGAAGAGATCCAACAAAGATGGGCCAGCTACAGCACTATGGATAGAGAGAGACTTGAGATCATGATCAGATTTATCAGCAATTACCTTGGGAGATCATTGATCGAAGTAAAATCATGGACCAGGGACAGCATCTTGGCCATAACCTCCAAGATCTGTTCGTCTGAAGCATACACTAAGGGTTTAGTAGTCAAAGCTTTGAATGAAGCAGGAGCAGGGAGCAGGACTAAGCTAGCCAAACACTCAAAAGCCACACTCACCTCCAAAATGCTAACTCAGCCTGTCAACATTCCCTCTCCAAAACAACCACAACCACAACCCACAAAACCAACTCCCTTACCCTCAAAACCAACAGCCGATGATGCACCTAAGAAGAAGAAGAGAAGGGTGTTGAGGCTTATGGAAGAAGAAGAAAATGATGATGAAGAAGATAGGCTGCCGATCTCAGCTGTTCTGCAGTTGCCTAAGGCCAAAGATCTCTCTCTTGCAATAACTTCTAAGCAACAAAGAGATGCAATCAAAGTGAAATTAGAAGAAGAAGAACAACACAGATTGCATGATGAAGAGTTATTGAGGAGAGTAGATAAAGCTTATGCAGCCACTTCCTCCTCATCAATTGAAGAAACAAGCTCAGAGGATCTATACTCTTAGACATACTTTTCAGTATGTGAAAGAAAGAGTAAGAATTTGGCCTGATCCTAGGGTGGATCACAAAATACAAAAGAAAAACATCCCTCAGAGATACAATGGTCAAGTCAAAAAGATTGTAGATGAAGTGATCTCCTTGGCCATTGTAGTTTCACCCTAGGAAATCCTGGAAGATTTCAAAAAGGCCTACACCTCAAACATGCCCCCACAAAAAATGCTGGAGAACAGAATGGTCAAAAAAGGGGCTGGTGTATAAGAGGCTAAATGAGATCAGAAAGGATGAGTTACCACTGCTATTAGAAGGGATCATCCTGATGAATTTGCTTACAGACATATTACAACAGTGGTACACAAAAATGGAAAACAGGTCAAATCCTGTCTGAGTACTATGGGCCTGAAGGATTCTTCGATGGTGAGGTAGAGGAGCTCACCATGGAGGAACAAATTGTATTTTTGGAGGCCTACACCAGGGAATCCTACAGCTCATAGTTGGGAAGTGAGTCTCATGGATGGGGGAACATCTCAGTGTCCAATTCCCCAATACAGAGCTCCATCCATACATTGCCAACAAATCATCAGAGACTCATTCCAGGCCAGTGCTTATATGGGTCATCTTCTAACTGATCAAGAAGGAAAAAGACCAACCATTCTGCCAACAATAAGTGGGAAAATAAATCAATTAGAGGTTTTGGTTGCATTGGTTCAGGGGGAGTTTGTTGGACCAAAAGAACCAATGAGCCAAGATCAGAAAACCTCTAAGTCCCACATGATATCAAAACAACTGCTCAAGGCTTCATCAGTAGTTCGACAAGTGCTGAAGACTTCAACAGCTGAAGATCAAGTACTGAAGACTTCAACAGCTGAAGACTAAAGTGCTAAAGCTCAACAGCTGAAGAACACAAGTGCTGAAGCTGAAGACTAAAGTGCTGAAGTTCAACAGCTAAGAACACAAGTGCTGAAGCTGAAGACCAAAGTACTGAAGTTAATAGCTAAGAGTCCACAAGTGCTGAAGATCAACAACTGATGTACAAAGTCTGAAGACAAAGACTGAAGACATTAGCTAATGACATCTATTGAAGTCATCAGCTGATGAAACGTCTGAAGTTCAAGTCTGAAGACCAAGTGCTGAAGCTTCAGTAGTTCGTCACAACAGCTGAAGAGTACTTCTTCAGTAGTTGTGATATTAGTAGTTTTATGTTTTTACTTTCAGTAGTTTTTTGTTCTTCAGTCGTTGTAGTTTCAGTAGTTTCTTATCAGTAGTTTTGTAATAAGTAAACACTTAGCTTCTTGTAAGAAGATGTCAGCTGCTTGACATCTTCAGTAGTTTTAGTGTTTCAGTAGTTTGTTAAATAACGGTTAGATGTCACTATCAAGTGACATCAGCCTACGTCATCTTTCCTTATATAAGGAAGAATGACCTAAATTGTAATTTTGCGAAAGCCATGCCAAAGCGTGTGATTGAATGAAATATTCCTTTTGTAGAAACTTTCTCTCTCTATAACTAATTCTGTTCATTGCTATATCTTTGGTATTCTTGCTCGAATTGTGCTAGTTGGTACTCTATTCCGCTGCTGAAATCATTCAAATCGATCAAACTAGATGCTGAGATCCTATCAATCTCCACCAGCACCGCTGTCGTCGTCATCTGAATTATCATCTGGGAGCTTGATCTGCTTAGTATCTGAGTCATTGTCATCGTGGCGCCACATAGTCTTCACGAGCCAGATGCCTAAACAGTCGCCTCACACGGGGTTTCACCTGCTTCCCCCTATATACCTTTATCTGACCCAAGGTGGTATCATCCATCACCTCGAGTGCTGCGGCATCCTCCTTCTCCTTTGGCAACGAAGGGAGCTTTTGGTCAATGACATCTGCATGAATCGAGGGTACATGAAAAAGCCCTCCTGCCCTTGGCCTCTATGTTCTCCACGAGGTAGATGAAGATCATCCTGGAGAAGCTGAACGGATTGTTCAGCACCAATGCCACATAGGCGTTCTGTATCTGATCAGACAACTCATCGAACCCCCCTTCCGTGAGGCAATGCACTTGAGTAGCACATGGGCTAAGTACTTAAACTGAGGACATAGGTTGCTCTTGTTGAGCACACTTGAGTTGATGTTACCAGAGTACTTGGCCCGCAAAAAAATAGCCTCGTACTGTTAGTGGATGTAGATGGGTAGGGCAATCAGCATCATCCCCGAACTCTAATACTGTCCTGAGATCATCCTCAGTGATCTCTATGGGCTGACCAAAGAGAGAACTCCTGATCTGGTAGGGCTTTGAGGTCCTGTCAACAACTGCGCCTTCCTAGAAGGCCTGTTGAATCAAGCGATAGGGTGTGCACAGAGTCGAGATGGCACGGAAGATCCTCGATCTCCGTAGAAAGGTGATAATGCCAGAAGTCTGAAGCATTCCGTGAGGTCAAGTCTACATAAGCACAAATGTTGTGCTTGGTGCTCATAGCCCAACGACTAGCCATCTGTTACACAATGAATATAAACGTTAGTGTCAGTCAATAAGTAATGAACTTAATCATTTGAGCATGAAATTCTCTGCTCTGTCGTGCGAATGACAATGTGCGACTAAGATCTAGTCGTGCGAATGACCTCATACGTATGACTTAACATGCGACTAAGGTCATACATATGCTATCTCATATGTTTACACCAGTCGTGCAACTGAACTCATATGCATGGTTTAGCAGTGCGATTTGGCCATTTGCCCCTTTCAGTCGTGCGACTGAAGTTCATCAGATTGTCCATTCGCATGACAGACTAACTGTTTAATTCAAAATCAAATTTTGAGCAAACTTTAATGTTACACGTCATGGTTTGGCTCATTAGGCTCGCAATTCACCGCAAAACACATTATGACCTTTAATTTTATAGTGGACTTAGTTTTACTTGTGTATTAGTGAAACAAAGTCACGGTTCCTTTTAGGGTTCGTTTACGTCGATTAGGGCATGAATCGATGGACATTCTCATAGATAGCACTGCATTATACCTGTATAATCACTATAGACCGTCAGTAAACAATAATCAAGGATCTAGAGGCTCAAATAAGAATCGGGCAGAGTAACGGTGTTTCGTGCGATTTAGGGGTGATTTGGGAGTGATAAACAACTGTGACCGAGTCCCCCTCTATTTATACTAGGGTTTACTTTTAGTCGTGCGACTGAGCCCAGTCGCATAGTTGATTCATGCGACTGAAGATCAGTCATGCGACTAGCACAGTCGGTCACCTTCAGTCATACGACTAGACATCCATTGTGCGACTGAGTCATTCGGTCACCTTCATTCATGCGACTAGACACATTCGTGTACACCAATCGTACGATTGATCCATACTCATTGTCCAGTCGTGCGAATGAGTCATACTCAAGAGTGATTGACTTTATGACCATTCGACAATTAATATCCTTTTACCTTTTGAATATACGTTATGAGCATTTGACCATCTCAGACATGATCATTTTAAGCTTGAAAAACCTTTGATAACCTTAGACGTGATCCTTTTAAAATACTTTGTCACCTTAGACGTGACCTATTTTATTTGAAAGCACGTTTGGTCACCTCAGTTGTGACCTTTTAGATGATAGGGTTCCCTACCAACTTCCATGACATAGTCCGATATAAAACAAACTGAATTGACAAACTTAATAGAGAAATAAAAGAAATAAAATTGAATCTTATAACTAGGACATGTTTTTGTGTTTTTGTGAGGGTTAAATCCTAAGACGTAAATCTAAAGAATTATTTTTCTTAAAAGCTGCTTCAATTCATTTAAACCATACATGGACCAATTAAATTTGGAATCATACAGGATATTCAAATCATTTGGGACAAGTTATCTAAAACCTTTGATGCTTTATTCTTGTTTTTTCATCTAGAGTCATTTAGCAAATTTAGGAAATCATACTAGTACTATTAGGTCCCCACACTGATTTGAACGTTCAAGAATTGTAGCCACAAGATTGTCAGTATACTTGTCCTCTTAAATCCGTACACAGACTTTCAACATAGATTGGTGATGGTTTAAGGTTTGTTTATTTCAACAAGCATTTGTGGATCCCACACTTATATGGTAATCAACATTCCTTAGGAGATTTTTGAGCGGTCTCAGGCTAGTATTCAAGAAGAAACTATTCTTAGAACTTTCAAAGAGAAGCCAAGCCTCAAGTCAGTGCCACCGCATAGTAGAGAGGCGGCAAACAACAATGAGTTCTAGAATATATCGGTTATACTTATCCTCAGGTCAGTGCCACCGCACAGCAGAGAGGCACATAACCTATCTTCTTGTTTGAGCAATTTCATTCTTTTTGCACAGATCTCACCAACAACATAGGTTATCAGTTTGATTGTATTTGCATTTTTTAATGTGCTTTTGCTCATGCTTTGGTCTTACGCACACATTCATGGCGTTTATTATGCTCGTCACCCCTTATTGGAATCTTGTTGAGTGTGTTAACCAGGGATAAGGTGTTACCCACAGCTAGTCAAACATTTTCGTTTAATCTTGAGATCACCAAAAAGGTCTAGTCATCTATGGTGTTGAATCTACCGACATATCATTTGTGGTCTAGCAACCTCTAGGTCTACTTTCTTTGTGTTACCTTAGTAGTAGCTAGTTTGTCTATCAGACCTCCATCCACTGATTTTTGAACTCAGTTCCATTGTCTAAGCGCACTTGTCGTACTTTCAGCTTGTATAGGGATTCCAGTGTAGTTACTAATTCTTTGAAGGATTCAAATGTTTTTGATTTGGACTTCAAAAACATTACCCAAGAGAATCTTGAGTAGTTATCAGTAACTACGTAGCAGTACAAGTCGCCTGCGATGCTTCTTGTATTGACTGGACCAAACAGATCCATGTGAAGAAGCTCAAGAGGTAGTTCTATGGAATGAACTTTCTTTTCCTTATGAGACTTATTCGTCTGTTTGCCCTTCTTGCACGCAACACAGAAATCCGGGAGTTGGAAGTTTTTGACGTTCACTCCCCTCACTAGATCATTCTGGATCAAGTGATTCATCTTCCTTGGATTTATGTGTCCCATTCTCCTATGCCAGGAGATGGAATCCTTCTCAGTAGCTTTGGACAAGAAAGATCCATTATATCTTGAAGCTGACATTAGGACTTGGTCCTCCGGGATCACGTAGTTCTTCTTCAGAACGTAGCACTTCTTGTTGTCAAAGACTACTTTGAAGCCTTTATCATATATTTGAGAAACAGAAAGTAAGTTATTTTGTAATTGTTGGACATAGTTTACCTTGTCAAACTTAACTTTTTGATTTCCCACTTCCCCTTGGGCTGTGATGTACCCGCCTTTGTTTCCGGCAAATGAAACATGCCCTCCTTTGATTTGTATAACGTTTGATAAGAGATCTCTGTTACACATCATGTGTGTCGATGCTCTGCTATCTACAATCCACGTGTTAGTCTCAGCACTATAGCGAACACCCTTCACATTCAATGAAAACATTAGTTCATGTTAGGAACCCAAGCCTTCACTAGCTTGGGTTTCCCCGAGGCATCACACAACATAAACTCAACCCATTGACCATTTGAGGTTGAGGGAAGCTTAGATGTCTGTTTGTTCTCATTTTCAGATGCTTAGGCGGATTTTTCTTTCCATAGGCTAGCTTTGTGTAAGGCATGTTTGTGATAAACAGACGACGGGCTGATGGGTTGAACTTTGGATTCACTATCCCTTTTAGGAGGCATCACTGAGTTCCTCTTAAAAAATCTAGTTTTAGATGCAGGAAGTTCAACTTTCCTCCTCGATGTCTAATAATAAGGACAATTAGACGCAATGTGACCGTACTCCCCACAATTGTAGCAATATCTTCTTTCAACTTTACGGTTTATTTGTTTTTGTGGAGATGTAGGTGTCACACAGATGACCTTATTTTGTTTAGATTGAGACACTTCTTTGTTAGATGTATGGTCGGGTTTTACAAACTTAATTGCTTTACCTGGTTTTACATCTTTTATTTCTTGTTTACCTGGACTTTGACATGATGCTCGTGATGATTAGGTTTAATAGTCTTTTTGGGTTTGATTTGACTTTGTTTGAACCTGAATTTAAATTAACCTTTTCAAACTCTTTTTCCAGGTTAACACAAGGCATTTTTCCTTTTGCCTTTGAAGTGGACTCCTTTTGTTTAGTGCCAGATTCAATTGATTTACTTGTGGAATTTGGGTCACTAACAAGAGGAGTGGACATGACATGATCCTTGATGGGGTTATTATTAATTGGTTTACTTTTTGTTTTCATCAAGGTCTCAGGTGGTGGTAGAACCACTTTGTGTAGGATTCTATGTGCCCAAGACACTTAGAATATTGATGTGGTTAGTACGTTATGATCCAAGTCGGGTTATACCCAATAACAAGCTTAGCAAACACCAATTAATATTTAATTGATGATATCATCATGCAGTTAAATAATTACACCAAATTTAGAAAATGGGTTTTCTAAATAAGTTGCATATGAGATGGAACAAATTATAAGGATAATTTGTTAATGAGTTTATTGTTATTTTTTTTGTCATTTAAAAGGGTTTAAATAACATTAATAACATATGAGTGTACTTTAATTAAATTGTTTAATTAAAGAAGACATATGACACATTTTAAATAAGTCTAGTAGATGACTTATTAATGTGTGACAAAAGACTAGTTTTAATATTGTGTGTGTTCAAGTTTTAAGTGGGAAACCTTGTGTTTAAAAACATTGGCCACCCCCTTAATTGTGATTGGACCTTGTAGCCTTGAAACACACACAAGTTTAACTAGTCTTGCACTCCTTTCTTTCCATTCACATTACATGCAAAACACAAAACAACTCTCTCTCTCTCTTCCAAAAGACTACGGCCAAAGGCAGCACCATCAAGTTTTGGAGAGCAATTTTGTGTTAGTTCTTGGTGTAAGATCTCCCTAACAAGAGGTGTTTGCAAGGAGGCTTGGTATACAAACTTGAGGGTTCCTCCTCATGGAACCTTGGTCGAATTCATCTCCATCTTCATCTATCTTGCTGCTGGAAACTCACGGTTTTGAAGGGTTTTGGCAGCTTTCCTTTTGGAGTTTTCGTGTCCAAGTTCAAGCAACCATGATGCTTTCTTAGAGGCTAATGGGAAAGGGCACTTGAGGACTTCTACCCTTGAAATCTTATCCATTTTTCAGCCTCATTTCAGCCTTCTTTTGGTTGTTTTTGACAGCATCCTGAAAGGTAGTATCTTGGTATGATTATATGATGATTTTGGGTGTTCTTATCATATGGTATGCTTGTTTTCACATAATAAAGGTCCTTATGTTTTGGGTTTGTTGTTTTTCCACATTAGAAAGATAAATTTCAGAAACTTTAATATGTATTAAAGTAGTACATTCCGCTGCGTTTCATGTGTTTAAGTGGTTAAACAAGCTGAAAAAGGTGTAACAAACCCAACACTTTGTATCCCAATCCCTCCTCGTTGTTTCTGTCTCTCACTAAGTGTTGGAAAATATGAGATGAGCTCGTCCAACTATGTAGTTATTGTTTTAAGGATTTGACTTCAACTTCTAAAACTGCTTTCTGTTTTTAGTGTCCTCTAGGGAGTTAAGATAGTACCTAATGTCATTAGCTTGGTTAAAGGCAACTACTTCTGTTTCCCTAAGCTGTTTGTTCAAAAGGTCTATCTTTTCCTTGTAACTGTGCTCATTTTGTTTTAAAACTCTATTATCTTCAGTGCACAGTTCCAAATCCTTTACTAAGCTATCATTATGATCTAATAACCTAGAAAATTTAAATCTATGCTTTCTCTAAATTTATTACAATCAGAACAAGTATGATTATTAAACAACTGGTAAATAGTACTTACCTGAGATGTTGAAGAGGAATCAGCCATGTGTGCAGAATCTGTTGTCTCTGGTTCTGGTGATTCTGACGTTGATGTAGAGTTTTCTTCTTCAGGCAGGTGGTTGACCATAGGTGCAGTGTCTTCAGAATTGGACATTGCGAGCTCTACTGCTATGTCTCCCTCATTGGTGGAATCGTCATCTATGTCCTCCACACTAGCTATGTTGGACTCTCCCGGTGAGACGAACCGAAAGCTCCAGTCCTGTCCTTCATCCTTGTTAGCAGTCAAGGCTTTAGGGTCCTTGCTTGATGAAGTAGAACTACTAGATGTGGCTTTGTCCTGACGATTAAAGGACAAGAAAGGATTGCCATTACCAGTTTTCTTTGGCTTCACACACTCCCGTTTGAAGTGCCCCTTCTCACCACAGTTGAAACAGGTTACCTTTGACTTGTCGAAGCCAAAGGTCATGTCCTTGGTTGCAACCATGTTCTATCCAGTCTTCTTGACAAACTTTTTAACTCGTCGGACAGCACTTGCCAAGGCCCATATTATATCCATCCGTTCCAACTCCATCTCATCCACCTGTTCATAATCCTCATCTTCCAGGTGGCAATTTCCTATCTTTTCAGTGATTAGTCCATCATAGGAGTGGACTACAGCAGCTAAGAGGTCCATGTGTTCTCTGGCCACCTCAACAGTCACGTTACCGAAGTTATCGGTTTTCAATTTTGCTGCAGTGGCTTCTGGTATAATATACTGGGTACCAGACGACCCTGACGTTTCGGACCCTGAAGTAGATGCTTGTGCTGGACTTGCTGAGCTTGAGATGAAGGCAGTCTACAGTGGTGCTCCAGATGTCTTGGCCTAAGGAGTCATGTTGTAAAGCGCCAGATTCTAATCATAGTTGGCCTTTCGGGCTCTATACATCATCCTAACCTCCTCCTCTCTCAGTTTCAGAATGAAGTCATTTATATCTAATTTCGAGAGCATCCCATTCTTTCTGAGATTTGAAACGAAGGAAGCCCATTTCTCTGGTAATCCATGTGCAAAGTTGGATACCTTATCCTCCATCAACGTAGTTACTCCATGAGTGTGCATCTCACTCATCAAGTGATAGAATCTGTCGATCATGTCATCCAGGCTTTCCTTTCCCATTAAAGAGAAGTTATCAAACTCCTTCTTCAAAGATTTGGCTTTAATGGCCTTGAGTGGAGCATTTCCGTCATACCTCTTCTCCAACGCATCCCATAATTTCTTTGCTTGAGTATACTCCGAGTACTGATGGAAGATATCCTTCGGAATAGACTGGGTAAGCAAAGCGTAGACTTTCTTCTTAGCGTTGTGTTTCACCTTTTGTGCATCAGACATGCCACTTAACGTAAGTTTAACACCATCAGCTCCTAATGGTATGCTGTACCCCGACTCTATAGCCTCCCACAAATTTGTATCTACTCCATTTAAGTAGATTTCAAAACATTGCTTCCATTGTGGGTAGTTGTCTAACGTGATAAGTTTTGGGGGTTTATTATGAATTCCCACTTCATTCTCCAATAGCAATAGATTCTGAATATGAGTGTCTCTACTTGCTGTGTATGCTGAAAACTGGTCCTCCATTTCACTTAACTTTACAATTAAACAAACTGTTTATGTGTGCGAATGAAGGTATGCGATTGGTATTATTCGGGCGATTGAACTAGGTGAATGGTTCAATCGTGAGACTGAACTAATGCGGATGAGTCAGTCGGCCGAATGAACTAATGTTGTTGAACAGTCCGAATAGGGTAAGAATGAGTCCAATCGTGCGTTTGGGGAATGTGAATGAACTCAGTCGTGCGATTGAGCCAATCGTGCGACTGAACCTACTGAAGTTTGAAAATTCCTAGGTTCAATGTGTTTTTGCCACAAAAACTCGAATTTTCATAAACCCTAATTATCGTATGCCGGAAAAACTAAACTTTATTGTTAGGAAACATCTAAGACAACGTTTGACATAAAAAGATTGCGTTTTTAGTGAAAAAAACACAATTTTTGTATAAAAAACGATTGAATCTGCATGTAATCAAGAGCCAATGCTCTGATACCACTTGTTAGAGGATCGTGTACGGGACGATGTACTAACTGATTAACGTGTAAACCGAATCAAATAGTGCGGAATCCTATCTGATTGGCGATCCAATCAGTGAGAACTCACGTAGAAACAATTATGTAATTGAATCTAATGTTAAGAATCGATTAGGAATCGATCTACTGCGATATATGAACTTGGAGTATGATCTTAGAGGTCTCTGGACGGCTAGGGTACGTCTGGAGTCGAAGTGTGTTCAATGCTTATGTTTTTCCACGAATTAGGTGGTATTTATAGGTTAGGGTTACTCATTCGGGTGACTGAACCATTTGCATGGTTCATTCGTGCGATTGAGCCATGCGGTTAATCCATTCGCACGACTGAGTGTTCAGTCGTGCAACTGAGTTAGTCGCATGAAGTTGTTCATGCATATGGACTATTTAGGCGCATAGACACTCAGTCGCATGGCCATTCGGACGCATGACCACTATTAGGGCGCATGGTCCAGTCGGACGCATGAGAACTTCACTTAACCAAGTTTGAATGTATTCATTATTATAACATTATGTATATCAATTAAAATAATCACCAACCTATATAATCTTGTAAATATGCGTTACACAACTCATTAATAAACATTATGAATCACAACCAAACATTTACATTTCATTAAGTACCCAAACATTACATAAGTGTAAGACATTAAAGACATATTACATTAAGTTCAGAAACTAGGGACACATGTACCTATAGTATGACTTATAATTGATAAACTTGGTTTCTTTGTCTCCCTTAAACTTATTCTTAATTCTCTATTCTCCCCAATGAATGAAATTTCTTAAACTTATTATCGACGACACGTGGGATCGTACGCCTTATATCGAAGATTTAAATCTTTAGACTTTATGTCTAATCTATGAAAATCTCATCAAGGTTTTGATTCCATGAACCTAGGAAATATTGTGTGACACATAGACACCTGTACTCTAGATTTTCTGGCAAAAAGCCTTCGGTCTAAGGTAAGCATTTCGCATAAATCCTACTGGACTAGTTATGCTTACCTGGGGATTTCTGGGATGAGTGATAAACTATGGTCAAGATACACAAGTTTCTAAGGAAAATGGGTCAACTTACCTTGACATGTCAATGTTTCCAAATGGTAATGCGTTACCAAATGGAATCATACCATATGTGTTTTACAAGTCTTGAATAATCCTTGTTTAACTTATTGTCCTTTTACCCCCAAATTCCTGTGACTAACTTATTTTATATCCAACATGTCTCATCACCATGGAAAGTGTGGAAGTTCCGACCATAAGTTAGCAGCCATGATTGCTCATCCAATGGCTGTTGTCATACCAAACATGGTTGCTGAACTGAATAGCACCAAAAAACCAACTCTAGCAACAATGGAAGTGGTCAAGGAGAAAATAACATGAACCAAGGGTGCAACAACCAAACCTACATGT
Organism: Flaveria trinervia; assembly: GCA_025506515.1. Lineage (NCBI taxonomy): Eukaryota > Viridiplantae > Streptophyta > Magnoliopsida > Asterales > Asteraceae > Flaveria > Flaveria trinervia. Next base: position 7,409,385 of record CM046447.1, on the reverse strand, counting down.
TTAAACACTTTAGCTCATGCAAGCCCACTAGCTATAGTGGAAAGGAAGGAACCACTGGACTTCTCGAGTGGTTCGAAAGAATGGAAAACATGTTCATCAACTGTGAGTGTCCAGAGACGCTCAAAGTTCATTATACCACTTGTATGCCCCAACAAAGGGCACTTACATGGTGGAATAACGAGAAAAGGAACCGTGGTGCTATGTTATGTTAGCACTAACTTGGGACAAGTTCAAGAATATTGCTATCTCAAAGTTTTGCGCAAGAAGTGAATTGCAAAAGCTGGAGGATGAGTTTTGGAACCTCAAGCAAGATGGTGGTGAACACTTGGCCTACTCAACTAGGCATCACAAGTTGAGCATTTTGTTGCCCCATATGGTTGACATTGTTCCTCATAACATCGAGAAGTTCATCAAGGGGGTTCCACCCTAAATTCAAGATGTTGTGATGGGCAGTCGACCCATAACTTTGGAGGAAGCCATTACTATCACTGCTCAAATTACCGAGAATCATATACGAGCAGGCACCATGTCTGTCAAGTGTGCAAAGAAGGTTGAGAAGACAGTCCCTGAAGCTGCTAAGGAGACTAAAATTGAGCCGTCTTACAACAAAAACAAGAAACGCAAGTTCATACCGACTCGTAATTTTGTTGTGGCTGCACCCAAAGCACCTCAAAGACAACAAGCACCTATAACATAAGCACTTGTAGCTAGGACCTATGCTAGTCCTCTACCTATGTGCAATGTCAGTAGGTACCACCATCCAGGAAACGCTCCGTGCCGCATCTGTACATTGTGTGGTAAGTATGGACATTTGGTGGCTACTTGTCACTATGCACCAAACAATGCCGCAATAGTTGCTAATCGTGTTTGCTAAAATTGTGGGGAACCTGGTGACTTTCGCCCATAATGCCCTCATCCTGCGGGTAATGTTCCACAAGCCCGAGGACGTGCTTTCAATATCAATGCAAAGCAAGCACAAGCAAACAATGATGTGGTGAATGGTATGTCAAATCCAACCCCAAATTTTATGATCTAAGTCTTTTTGATACTTTACCTGTATCGTTAAATATCTTTAAAACTGAATTGGTATGTTCCTTATTAATAATTCTTATGCCTACATTCTATTCGATATTGGAGCCGATAAAAGTTTTGTGTCGTTAGAGTTTGAGTCTATTCTTGCTAAGCCACATACGAAATTAGAAAGGCCGCTCACCATTGAATTCGCCGATGGGGAACCCATCACCTTTGATGTCGTAATTTGTAATTGCATTTTGAGACTCGTTGTGCATGATTTATTTATCGACCTCATTCCTATGAAACTTGGAAGTTTTGATGTTATCGTTGGCATGGATTGGTTAGCCAAACATCATGTCGAGATTATTTTCTTTAAGAAATGCATTAATACTCCTTTTCCTTCGGGGGATACATTGAAAGTATTCAGTAAAAAATCCTCTAAAGGACTCAAACTCCTGTCACGAGCTGAAGCCTAAAAATGCCTAAGCAAGAATTATATGGTTTTCTTTGCCTATGTGGTCAACACGAAAGTCAAAAGGAAAGATCTTAAGGAAGTCCTGAATGTACGAAACTTTCCTGAAGTATTTCCGGACGACCTTAGTGGTTTACCTCCCGTATGTGAAAGTCGAGTTTAAGATTGATTTGTTTTCGGGAGCAAACCCCGTGGCTAAGTCACCATATCAACTTGAACCATCGGAAATGCAAGAGCTAGCTACTCAACTTCAAGAACTGTCCGAGAAGGGTTTTATCCGTTCTAGCTATTCGCCTTGGGGTGCACCTGTTCTTTTCGTGAAGAAGAAAGATGGATCATTTTGTATGTGCATCAATTCTCATGAGCTTAACAAACTTACCATCAAGAACCGCTACCCTCTTCCTCGTATCGATGATCTTTTTGACCAACTTCAAGGAGCTACCATTTTCTTAAAGATTGACTTATGTTCTAGTTATCATCAATTACGAGTACATGATGATGATATCCTAAAGACTGCGTTCCGTACTCGATATGGGCACTATGAGTTCATGGTTATGCCTTTTGGTTTAACAAATGCTCTTGTTGTCTTCATGGATATCATGAATCGAGTATTCAAGCCTTATCTAGACAAGTTTGTGATTGTATTCATTGACGACATACTTATCTATTCCAAGTCCAATAATGATCATGAACTTCCCTTGCGATAGGTTCTTGAATTGTTGAAGAAAGAACAATTGTATGCAAAGTTCTCAAAGTGCGAATTTTGGCTTGAGGAACTTCAATTTCTAGGACACGTGGTGAATAGGTAAGGGAATTCACGTTGACCATGCAAAGGTGGAAGCTGTGAAAAATTGGTGTGTGCCTACAACTCCAACCGAAGTTCATTCTTTCCTTGGTCTTGCTAGTTATTATCGGCGATTCATTGATAACTTTTCAAGAATCGCGAAGCCGCTTACCTCTTTGACTCAAAAGAGTAAACCATTCGAGTGGGGGTTCGAGCAAGAGGAAGCCTTTGAAGCATTAAAACACAAGTTGTGTAATGCCCCTATCTTGACCTTACACTATGCAAACGACAATTTCACCATGTACTGTGATGCATAATAAAGGCCTTGGTTGTGTTCTCATGCAACGACGAAAGGTCATAACATATGCATCGAGACAATTGAAGGTCCCTGAGGTGAATTGCACGACACATGATCTCGAACTTGGTGTTGTGGTTTTTGACTTAATGATTTCAAGGCATTACCTTTATGGTACATAATATATAGTCTACACCGATCACAAAAGCCTTCAACATGTCTTTAATAAAAAAGATCTCAATATGAGACAACGTCGTTGGGTTGAGTTGATTAGTGATTATGACTATGATATTCGTTACCATCCTGGAAAGGCAAATGTCGTAGCCGATGTACTAAGTCGAAAGATTCATAACAAGATGGTCTCATTTAAAGAAATTCGCAATCAACGACAATGGTTTGATACTGTGGGAGAATTTGATACTATGATCCATCTAGATGTCAATGAGACTACTATGCTGCTACAAAATTTGAGGATTGAAAGCAACATCGAGACTAGTATTTTAGAGGCTCAACAAGCAGTTCAACAAGAAGAAAGAATGGGAGAGGAATTGGAGCATAATCTTCTAGCTCAACTAGAAACGAAACCCAATGGGTTGATGTATTTCGTGAATCGAATTTGGGTTCCAAATCATGATAATCTTCGTACCTTTATCATGAATGAAGCTCATCAAACACGTTATTCTATTCATCTTGGCTCTGATAAGATGTATATGGATCTGCGTAGTCAATATTGGTGGCCTGGAATGAAGAAAGACATAGCAACTTACGTAGCTAAGTGTCTTGCGTGTACGGAGGTTAAAGCCGAACATCAACGTCCAAGTGGATTACTTGAACAACCCGAGATTCCTATGTGGAAATGGGAACACATATCCATGGACTTCATAACCAAACTACCTCGTTCCTCTCATGGTCATGATAGCATATGGGTGATCGTTGACCAATTGACTAAGTCGGCACATTTCATACCCATACGTGGCACTTACAAAACATCAAGATTGGCTCGTATATACATTGATGAAATTATGAGTCGTCATGGGGTACCTTTGCATATCATATTCGACCAAGACACTCATGTCACTTTGCACTTTTGGTCATTTATGCAAGAATTCTTGGGTACTCAACTGGATCTAAGCACGGCTTACCATCCTCAAACGAACTGTCAAACCGAGCGAACCATCCAAAGCTTGGAGGATTTGCTATGTCTTTGTGTCTTTGACTTTGGTGGTGACCAGAATATGTATTTATCGCTTGCGGAATTTTTTAATAATAGTAGTTACCAATCGAGTATCAACATGACACCTTTCGAAGCGCTTTATAGTCGTAAATGTTGTTCGTTGATCTGCTGGACCGACATTGGTGAAAATTTCATAACTGGTCCTGAGCTTGTACAAGAAATGACCGATAAAGTCTCCATAATTCGCAAGAACCTTGAAGTGGCGAGAAGTTGTCAAAAGAGATATGCCGATAAGCGAATTAAGCCATTGGAATTCCAAGTTGGGGATATGGTTCCTCTTAGGGTCTCACCATGGAAGGGCATTGTTTGCTTTGGAAAGAAGGGTAAACTACCTCCAAGATTTGTAGGTACTTTCAAGATTCTGAAAAGGATCGGGAAAGTGGCTTACAAACTGGAACTACCTTTCGACCATAGTGGAGTTCATCCTGTTCTCTATGTCTCAAATTTGAGGAAATGTTTGGCTGACGAAAGTCTTCATGTCCCGTTGGATGACATCCAGATCGACGAGTCATTACATTTTATTGAGAAACCCGTTGAAGTCATGGATTGCATTATGAAGAAGACAAGAACCACCAGTACCCCAATCGTCAAGGTTTGCTGGGAGAATAAGCGTGGACCTAAGTTTACTGGGAGCGTTAGGAGCATATGAAGAAGAAATACTCGTATTTTTTCGCCAAGTTTCATTCTTAATTTCAGGATGGAATTCTTATAAGTTGGGGAGACTGTAACCTTTCCTATTTTCGTTATCTTAATGTTAACGTCGTTATAATTTTGTAAGGGCCAATATTGTCATTAATGTAACTATGAAGGTTATTCATGATTGTTTCCTTTAATTTTACTTTAATTCTATAGTGTAAAGGTTAATAATTAAGTTTATTAAAATAAACATAATAATAATAATTTACTATTATAATAATAATAATAATAGTAATAATAATAATAATAACATTAACAATAATAATAATAGTAATTTATAATAATAATAATAATAATAATAATAACAATAATAATAACTAAAATAATAATATTTATGATTAATAACTAAAATAACTGAAATAATATTATTTATGATTAACATAATAATAATAATAACTTATAAAGGTTATTAAACTTAAAAATATTTAAAACTTAAAATTAAATAAGTTTAGGGGTTGTTTTGTTATATTATACACTTTAAGTGAAATTTTATAGCATAAAATAATAAGAACACAAAGTCGAGCGACCAAAATGTAACTTGTAAATTTATCGACCCAACCCCCAACCCTTTTCTTCCCGTATTTATGGCAGGAGCTCCGGCCACCCCTAAAACCACTTAAACCTACCAAATTCTGACCCCTAACCGTTCCAATTAGATTTGTGGGTACGTTTCAAACCTTAAGTGCACATTAATTCGAGTTTAAAGATGGCAAAGGTTGTCGATTGAACTCAGTAACCATCGGCCTCAACATCTTAACCGTTCACTAATTAAGACTCAATAATAATTCAAATTAATCAAACCTAAACAATCATTTAACTAATCCCTGTTAGGGATCATGTACTGGACGGAGTAGTAATTGATCTACGTGTATACCAACTCAAACAGTGCGGAATCCTATTTGATTGCCGATCCAATCAGTGAGAATATTAACCTGTTCGATATAAGAGTAAACTAAATGTTAATAACGAATAGGAATCGATCAAGAATGATCTATGAACTTGGACTAGCTTTCTTGGACGTTCTGGACAGCTAGGGTACGAGTAGGAGTCGAATTCTTCAAAGTGTTACATTTTTCCATGAATTAAGTGGTATTTATAGGTTAGGGTTAGTCAATCGTACGACTGGACCATTAGCATGTTTCAGTCGTGCGACTTAAGCATGCGACTAAGTCAATCATACGACTGAGGGTTCAGTCGTGCGACTAAACCAGTCCTGGTTCAGTCGTGCGACTGGTCCATTAGCATGAAGTATTCATGCGTATGGTCCATTAGCATGGCCTATTCGCATGAAGACTTCATCGACTACGTTTGAATATGTTTCTCAATCATTACTTGACTAAGATATATTCAAACAACCACAAACCTATATAGTTGGTTCAATATGCTTTAATAAATGATAAACATTAAAACATACACTGAAACATTAAACATTAAGATCAACAACCACATATTATGTTTCATTGAACTTATTCGTTTCATTACATTTAGGACATGACATACATATTACATTAAGATCGTAAACTAGGTACATATGGATCAACAAACTCCCCCTTCGACCTAGTTTCCTTCATCGTCTGGCATCCTTCATTAGTTCGTCAACCTTCTTATGCCTATCGTCGACTGTGACTCCAGCATGTATCTCGAATGCAAAACAGAGTCTTATCACCAATATCCTGCGGATCATAGAATTATGGCCACATGTATAAAGTATAAACGTCACTAGCTGACAGATTGGTTAGCCACATTGGGTCAAATACCCGGATGGTCTCCATTTGGCGCTCTTTCTGTAATACTATGATCGGTTCTCCTGTTCGCCAGTCATAATACCACCACTTGAAGTGGGGAGTGAAGTCCTGTGGCATTTCCCTCATGGGGATCTTTGACATAGTATGCGGAGGACTCCACTTCAACACCACTTTGGGTTTTTCTAGTCCTTGGGTCTACCTCCGACCTTCAAATGTACCTCGTAGATTGTTGAGACTTGAAATTAACCCATCGTGTGTGGTATTCTCTCTTCAACGTAGCTTCAAACCAGCCTAACATCTTCCGGGGGTCAGCATATAGTAGGTTCAGGCGTGCCAACTGGTTGAGCTCAAAACTAGGGAGAGTCTTCAGATCATGTGGAAATCTGAAGTACTTGGTTCCCTTCTCCCTCTTCACTGCATACATATTTATATCCTCTAAGTAAGCCCATGCTATAATCTTGCCAGACACCTTAAGATGCTTCTTTACTTTGTAGAGCTTGGCGTAGGCACTCGGTTGTGGCGCTATGCATTGGGCACAGATCTCTGCAAAACAAGCCACCCATTCAGCCTTTTGTTCTCAACATCAGCGTCAGAGGCTTGGGCTTGGCTTTCTAATTTCTCGGCTTCCCTCTCCATGGTATCCAATTTAACATGCATATCATGTCGAGTGTATCTCCAAAATTAGGAACCACATTTCCCTCTCGATCAGTGTATTCCGGATAGTGCTGTGCTGTGATGTCTTCAATCTCTATCTCATCAACATCATTAAGCTCGGCATCACTAGCAACATCGACGGTAGGTGCACCTTAACCAATTCATCCTAGATCAGTGAGGTTGTGAATAATTTCTCCTTCTTCGGGAGTATAGCTTACATGTAACACATCATTCATCAGTACATAATCAAGACAATAAACATTAAATATATACATAAACATTCATGCACATAAGTTTAATACAATATTCAATTACACATGATTTAAATTACATAAAACATCTATGCATTACGTTTGTCCTGAATCATGTGTTCCTCTGCTGTCGGGGCTGATGTCGAGGCATCCTGATCTTGATTCCTTTTGGTCCGCCTCTCACTAGCTTCTTGGGCACCCGAAGCAGATGGATCTCCTCCTTTGTCATCATCTCCTCCATCCTCTGTGTCATCCTCATCCTCTTCATTATCATCCTCTTCATCATCATGCTCTTCATCATCATCGTAATCACCATCGTCATCATCTTCTCTGATCTTCAGAGGCTCTTCTTTGGATCCCTTAAGCTTGAGCATGATAGATCTATTAGATGAGTCCAACTCTTCAATCTTCTTTGCTGATTCGGCTTTATGCTCTTTGAGTTGGGCGATCTCCTCTACCTGTTGAGAGATCTGCTATGATTGTGCAGTAGTTAGCTCCATCAGCTGTCGTAGCTGTGCAGTCTTCTCGTCATCGGCAGCTAACAGCTTTAGCACCATACGATTTAGTGACGACAGCTGTTCCTCTACCCTACTTGGAGGTAAAGGTGATCCAGTGGTGAATGTGGTATGAGATGAGGGGCCGGCTTGGTGGCTGGTGGTGGTGGAAGTGGTGTATATGGGTGGAGGTATATGAGTGGGTGGCGGTGGGTATGCAGTAGTGGAGGTGGAAGTGGTGTACATAGGTGGTGAAGTGGCTATCGTGGTGATGGTGGGTGAAGTAGTAGTAGTGGTGGTAGGTGGAATGGTGATAGTGGTGGCTGTGGTGGTGGTAGTGATGGATGTCATCCTCCTCCTCTTAGACTTCATCCCATGGGGCTGAGCCATCCTTTTTCTCCTCATGCCCCTTGAGGAGAATGCTCCCCCTAGGATGCTGTTGGGCTGATTAGGTGTGTAACTAGGATCTGCAGCGGTCTCCATAGACTCGCTAGGGCGTCCACCAACCTCCCAAATACCTCGTTCGGTGGCAACCACCCTGTTGCCCACTGTCCTGGTTAGTGGCTCCTCATCACTCTCCTCCTCCTCATTAGGAGGGCAAAAATCCTGATGGAAACTGGCAGTGGTGGCATCTCCATGAGTGGGTGGTGGAGGTGTAACATGTGTAGTGGTGGCCCTAGAAGCAGCGGGGCCAAAGTCTCCACCAGCACCACTGTCATCGTCATCGGAGTCATCAGATGGAAGAGTAATTTGCTCAACATCTGAGTCACTCTCCTCGTGGTGCCACTTACGCCTTGCCGGTGCCACGTAATCTGCCCGGGCCAGGTGCTCGAACAGTCTCCTCATAGGGGGCTTAACTTGCTTTCCCCTGTACACCTTCATGCGACCCAATGTGGTGTCATCCATCACCTCAAGTACTACTGCGTCCTCCTTCTCCTTAGGCAGCGACTGTAGCTTCTGATCAATGATCATCTGAATGAATCGAGGGTACATACAAAACCCTTCCTTCCCTTCCCCTTAATGTTCTCCACCAGATAGGTGAAGATCATCCTAGAGAAGCAAAATGGGTGGTTCAACACCAATGCTGCGTAAGCGTTCTGAATCTGATCGAAAAGCTCGTCGAACCCTCCCTTTCAAGAAGCTATGCACTTGAGCAGCACATGGGCGAGGTAGTTGAACTGAGGGCACACGTTGCTCTTGTTGAGCACTCCTACATTGATGTCCCCAGAGTACTTAGCCGTCATGAAACATCCTCGAATAGTAAGTGGGTGTAATCTGGTGGGACAATCAGGGTCATCCGCAAACTCTTGAACAGTCCGGAGATCATCCTCTGTGATCTTAATAGCCTCGCCGAATATCGAGCTCCTGATGCAATGGGGCTCAGAGGACCTATCCACCATAGTGCTTTCCTAGAAAACCTGTTGGACTGAGCGGTAAGGGGTACATGGTGTCGAGATAGCTTGGAATATCCTAGATCTCCGTAGAAAGGTAATAATGCCAGAGAAGTCTGCAACATTCCTTTAGGTGAGATCGAGACGAGCACAAATATTGTGCTTAGTGCTCATGGGCCAACGACTCCTCATTTGTCACACATTGCAAATAAACGTTAGTGTGGGTAAATGAATAGCCATTTGAATTTCTTAACTTGAATCTTTCTGTTATGTCGTGCGAACGAATTGTGCGACTCAGGTTTAGTTGTGCGATTGAGCTTATACGTATGACTGAGCATGCGACTGGGCTTAGTCGTAGGCTATCCCAAGACGTTGAACCAGTCATGCGACTGAACTTATTCGCCTGGTGCAGTCATGTGATTAGGCCATACACTTAGCTCAGTCGTGCGATTGAAGTTCATCCGGGTGCCCATTCACATGACAAACTGTTGTTCCATCCAAATTCAAATTTTGAGCAAAGTTTAATGTTAGACATCGTGGTCGGGCTCATTAGGCTTGCAAATGTCCTATATAACACCTAACTACCTTTAATTAAACAATATACTTAGTTTAATTAGTTTCTTAGACAAACTAAGTCTCTGTTCCTTTTAGGGTTCAATTCAGTCGGTTTAGAGCCTGAATCGATGGACATTCGAGTGGATTTCACCGCATATTACGTGTAGAATAACTAGAAATCATCAGTATGCAATAATCGGTGGTCTAGAGTGAGCAATTGAAAATTTGGCAGAGTAATGGTAGAGTCGTGCGAGTTGGGGTCAATTTGGGAGTGATGAATGACTGTGACTGACTCCCCCTCTATTTATACTAGGGTTTCCTTTAGTCGTGCGACTGAGCCCAGTCGCATAGTTGATTCATGCGACTGAAGATCTGTCGTGCGACTATCACAATCGGTTACCTTCAGTCATGCGACTAGAAGTCAGCGTGCGACTGTGTCATTCGGTCACCTTCATCCATGCAGTTGGTTCAGTTTTTTGTTCCAATCGTGTGATTTTACTCATGTTTATGGTCCAATCGCACGTCTGGCCCATACGTGTGGGTTAACCGTGCAATGGGCTCATTCGTACAGGCCAATCGTACGACTGATCCATACTCATAATTTTGACTTTATGCCCATTTGACACTTAACCCCTTTTAACTTTTGATCAAATATTTTGAGCATTCGATCATCTCAGACATGATCATTTTACCTTTGAAAACTTTTTATCACCTCAGTCATGATCCTTTTAAACAAAACCCATTTTGTCACCTTAGACGTGACCTATTTAACCGTTGGAAACACGTTTGGTCACCTCAGACATGACCCTTTTTAAGTGATTAAATCCCAGATTGAATTCCATGACATAGTGTCAGGATCAGTGATCACAAGTTTGATGTAATGGAGCGTAGCACAGCGGAATAAGAACAAGAATTAGACAAATTGTAGCAAGAGTTTGATACTTGTATGCATTAAGAACAAATACGGTTATAACGAGAGAATATATTTCTGTAACAAGGAATGTTTCAATAATATCGAATATTTCTGATCAAATCATTCATCTTATTATATTAGGTTGACACTCCTTATATAGAGTGCAATCGCTGCTGTTATCACGGGTAAGTGACAACTGGCAGATCTATTACAAAAATAACTAACTCTTAACAAACTACTGAAATGTTCTCAAATATTCACAACTACTGAGAACATATCAGAGTGTGAAGTACAAAATAAGAAACTACTGATAAGAAACTACTGAAACTACAACGACTGAAGAACAAGCTCTTCAGTCGTTTTACAAAACTACTGATAATATAAAACTACTGATGAGCATAACAACTGAAGAAGTATTCTTCAGCTGTTGTGTCAAAATACTGAAAAGATAAAACATAAAACTACTGAAAGGTAAACCGTCACAACTACTGAAGAAGACCTCTTCAGCTGTTGTGACAACGTCTGATACTTTGGTCTTCAGCACTTGTGTCTTCAGACTTTGTCTTCAGCACTTGTCTTCAGACTTTGTCTTCAGCACTTGTCTTCAGACTTTGTCTTGAGCACTTGTCTTCAGACTTTGTCTTCAGCACTTGTCTTCAGACTTTGTAATTAGCTGTTGTCTTCAGCTGTTGTGGTCTTCAGTAGTTGTTGTGACGTCTGTGGGACTTAAAGGTTTTTCTGATCCGACTCATTGGTTCTTTTGGTCCAACACATAGTCTGACATATAACACTAAATTGACTGAAAGTTAAAACAAAATAAAAGGCTAACATTTAAAGGACAAAAATAAAAATGTTTTTGTGATTTTGTGTGAGGTTGAAATCCTAAGATAAACATCTAACAGATTTATTTCTTGAACAGGCAGCTTCAAGTTAATTTGACCATAAGTGGAACGATTCATTATGGAATCATACAAGTAATCAACTCATTCAGGACGTGTTACCAAAATCATTTGATGCTAGATTCTTGTTTTCGTTGAGAGTCATTAGCAAATTTAGGAAATCATACTAGTACTATAAGACGCACACATTGATTTGGACTTTCAAGAATTTCAGCCATGATGATTGTCAGTATACTTGTCCACTTAAATCCATTCACAAACTTTTGACACAGATTGGTGATACATTAGGTTAAATTATTTCAACAAGCATTTGTGGATCCCATGCTTATATGGTAATCAACATTCCTTAGGAGATTTTTGAGCGGTCTATGGGTATTTTGACAAGAAGAGACTACTCTTAGATCTTTCAAAGAGAAGCCAAACCTCAAGTTAGTGCTACCGCACAACAGAGAGGCGACAAACAACACTGAATTCTAGAATATATAGCTTATGCTTATCCTCAGGTTAGTGTCACTGCACAACAGAGAGACACATAATCTATCTTCTTGTTTGAGCAAATTTATTCTTTTTGCACAGATCACACCAATAACATAGGTTATTAGTTTGATTGCTTTTTGCATTTTTCATCATGTGCTTTGCTCATATTTTGGTCATCCGCACACATTTGTGGCGTTTATTTTGCTCATCACCCCTTATTGGAACTCTGCTGATTGTGTTAACCAAGGATAAGATGATAACTCACAGCTTGTTGAACAGCTTAGTTTGATCTTGAGATCACCAACGAGGTCTACTTATCTATTGTGTTGAATCTACCGACACATCATCTAGTGGTCAAGCAACCTCTAGGTTTACTTTCTCCGTGTTACCTTCGTAGCAGCTAGTTTTACTATCATTTTCCTTTTATATTTCTCAGACTTCTTAGACTTATACTTTGAATTTTGCATCTAATTCAATTTAATCTTTTAAAGTCCCAAATGTTTTGTTCCATTGTACTATCCTTTTCCATAGTCGTTGAATCCGTTTCACAGATCCGATCTCATTTCTATCAGCTTGCCTGTCCTCCTCCCTCGTTTTTTTAATACTAACTTAACCTATTCTCCCCCTAATATTCTAAAACTGTAAACGATTTATGTTTGTTAGGATTTTCATAGGTGAAGAAATAAAAGGAACACAAAAAAATTGAATAAAATAAACTAAAATAAAAGAAAATAAAAGAAAAATGGGCTTGAAGCATCGGACTAAACATGTTCATCTTCTGAAATTACATCACTTTTCTTTTCAACGTTGTTGACCTCTAATAGATATATAAAACGTGTTTATCAAAGGCTTTTGTGTAGAGGTCAGCGCGTTGGAAATCCGTATTTATTTTAACAACATCGATTAGATTCTTTTCAAAACAATCACGTATAAAGTATATTTAATTCCGATGTGTTTGGTCTTAGGATGTTGGACTGGATTTTTTGTAACGGCTATTGCAGCAGAATTATCAACAAATATAGGGGTGTTAGAAAATTTCAAACCGTAGTCCCGCATCTGCTGTTAAATCCAGATGATTTGACAATAGCAGCTTGCCGTAGCAACATATTCAGCTTCACAAGTTGACTACGCAACTGATGTCTGCTTCTTACACTGCCACGTGACTAATCGTCTCCCAAAGAATTGACAACCTGCTGAGGTGGATTTGTAGTTCATCTTGCAGCCGCCATAATCCGAGTCATTGTATGTAGTAAGCTCAAAATCATCGTCATGAGAATACCACAACCCAAGTGTTGGTGTACTCTTCAGATAATGAAATATCCTATTGACCCCTTTAAGATGGTTAACTTTGGTTTCGCTAGATATCTTGAACAAAGACATGTCGCATACATGATGTCAGGTCTTGAGGCAGTGAGGTACATGAGGGATCCAATCATTCCTTAGTACATGCTGGCATCAACCAGATCCCTATTCTCGTCAAGTGCTACATCATGGTTTGTAGCAAGTGGAGTTCCAGCTGTGGAAGCATTATCCATGTCGAACCGAGTGAGAATATCCCCTACATACTTGGTCAGATGTAGAAATTTCCCATTTGGTGTTTGATCCACCTGTAACCTGAGAAAGAACTACATCTCTCCCATGGCACTCATTTTAAATTCTGCCTTCATTACTTCTACAAATTCTTTACAAAAGTCATCGTTCTTGTAACCGAAGATTATGTCATCAACATAAATTTGAACAAGCAGCAGATCACCATCCTTTTCTTTGATGAACAGTGTACAGTCAATTACACCTCTGCGAAATCCGTGTTTCATAAGATGAGTTGAGAGTTTTTCATACCAAGCTCTCGAGGCTTGATGAAGCCCGTAGAGAGCCTTATCCAGTTTGTAAACTCTTTCCTGATGATATGGATCCTCAAATTCTTCAGGTTGACTGACATACATTGTTTCCTGGATTTCACCATGAAGAAATGCACTCTTTACATCTACTTGATAGACGTTAATATTCATGTAAGAGGCATAGGCTAGGAAGATACAGATGGCTTCCATTCTCGCCACAGGTGCAAATACTTCATTGTAATCAATTTCCTTAACTTGTTGAAATCCTTGAACTACAAGTTGAGCTTTGTTCCTGATTATGACTCCTTGGTCATCTTTCTTACATTTTAAGACCCACTTGGTGCCGATGAGCTTAGAACATTTAGGTCTATCTACCGGTGTCCATACACCTAACTTCTTGAACTGAAGAAGTTTCTTCTTGCATGGCACTCACCCATGCCTTATCATTTAAGGCTTCACTGTTGTATTTTGGCTCAAACTGAATACAGCTGATTTCTTGTCTGAACTCCTGATCTGACATCCCCAATGACATTGTCCAGAGGATGATAGACATTTAGACGTGATCCAGGAGTGGTGGGAACAACTACCTCGGAATCAAGATTATGAATGTTTGGTTCTGTATCTGGGGTAGTAGGACTGTGAGGTTCCGAAGACTCAGAGGCATCAACATCAGATGCTTGTGGACTTGCAAAAGTAGGAACCTGTTCCTCCTGATCATTCTGATCATTCTCCACGGCTTCATTGTCAGAGGAAGAGTCACTAACCTCGAGCGCTCCCCTGAATGATTACGCGATTAACCTTGTGAGCCAGATGATGTTGAGTCTTGTGCTGGTGTGTTTAAGACATCATACATCATTTTGGCTGCTAACTCATCATCAAAAGTGGAGCGAGGAATGTTGAAGGACTTGAAGAATCCATCATAGTCGAAAAAGAATGCGGGTCCTTTTCTAGCAGGAGGGGTGGTGTATCATTGAACGTCGACGTTACACCACACTTCTACTTGACCCGTTGAGTTGTTGTAAACTCTCTTATTCAATATGTTGTATCCTCGAAAGATTCCCTCTTCAGCCTTCTCGCTAAACATACCTTCTTGAGTTTTCTTAAATAATATACATGGTGCTCCAAAATGTTCGAGGTACTCCAGATTAGGTTTATGTCGTTGTAGTAGCTCGTAACATGTTTTTCCATGTTGTTTAACCACCAAGATTTGATTCAAGATGTAACATGCATTTGCCACTGCCTTGTGCCAGAATTGGATTGGCTATTTCGAGTCTACTAACATCATCCTAGCAGTCTCTATCAAGCTTATGTTTTTCCTTTTAGCAACCCCATTCATCTGTGGAGTGTAGGCAGATGTGAACTGATGTACAATTCCCTTTTCTTTGTAGAATGCCTCCATCCATTGGTTCTTGAACTCTGTTCCATTGTTTGAGCGAACCTGTCTAATCTTTAGCTTGTAAAGAGATTCCAGTGTAGTTACTAACTCTTTGAATTACTCAAATGTTTTTGATTTTGATTTCAGCAACATCACCCAAGAGAATCTTGAGTAGTCATTTGTAACTACATAGCAGTAAAAGTCGCCTGCGATGCTTCTTGTACTGACCGGACCAAACAGATCCATGTGAAGAAACTCAAGAGGCAATTGTATGGAGTTAACTTTCTTTGCCTTACGAGACTTCTTAGTTTGTTTGCCTTTCTTGCAGGCAACACAAAAATCCAGGAGTTGGAAGTTTTTGACATTTACTCCTCGCATTAGATCATTCTGGATCAAGTGGTTCATCTTCCATGGATTGATGTGCCCCATTCTCCTATGCTAGGAGATAGAATCCTTCTCAGTAGCTTTTGACAAGAAGGACTGAACTTGATGATCCGTTGTAGAGGCCTTTGATAGTTCCAACACATAAAGGTCATTATATCTTGAGGCAAGCGATTCTCTTTCAGATCTGCACAAGAACTGAATAGAATTCGATTGATCTAGTAAACAAGTTGCTAGTAGAGTATATCATCTTCTCTACTTAGTAAACAACAAAAAATACACTTGTCAACACATACTTACCAAAATACTCACAACAGCAAGAAACTCAAATACCATCACAGATCTGGTTTTGAAATCCGTTTGAACTATTTGGACTAGTTGGATTAATCAATCCTAAAAATCATCTAAATCTATATTATACCAGTTAAACACATAGTTAAAATAGATTCTAACAGCTACTCAGAACTTGGTCATACACCTAAACCTGCAATGCTTAAACATAAATCTGAGTTTAAACAGTGGAAAATCAGGTTTAGGAATTACATCACAGGTGTAGATCCTGATTTTTGGATATCAATATGCAAGGGGCCATACATCCATGTTGCTCTGTCTACAGACCAAGCTACAATATACAGAACTGCTAGAATACCCATTGAAGATCTGACCTTAGATGAAGAAGACTACAAGAAAATCAAGATAGACCTCAAAGCCTACTCAATTCTGACTCAAGCACTGAAGATGGATGTGCTGAAAAGATTAGAGAAGTATGGAACTGCAAAAGCTGTGTGGGATGCACTCAAAATCATGTGCGTAGGAAGTAGTGAGGTGGCTAAAATCAACAAAGACAAGCTTGTTAATCACTATGAAGCATTCCACCAGACCAAGGGAGACTTAATATCTAAACACTCTACAGATTTTTACAGTTAGTAAATGACTTGGAAATCATGGGAGTCACTTACAAGATTAAAGAATTAAACAAAAAAGATGCTTCACAGTCTCCCTGAAAGCTGGAAACAGAATGTAACCATGCTGAAAAATACTCTTGATCTTGAGAGTACTACTTTAGACATCATGATAGCCAAATTTGAAGCTTTAGAACTTGATGAAAGAAGCAGAAAACTTGGTGGACCAAGAGTGATTGAGGCTTACAAATTTCCATCAGAATCTCATTCTGTGGAAAATGCCTTCATCACTGAGGAAGATGATTTCCTCTCATCAAGAGATCAAATGAACAGCACTGGGTTCATTGTAACTCCACCAATCAATCATCCTGCAACCTCTTCTCAAACACCTAGAGTCATTGCTGCTCCTCAAACTTCTAGAGTCACTGCTACTCCTCAAACCACTCCTGAAGACTCAAGATCAGAAGAACAAAAGGCAACTTACAATGCATTTGTTGCAAGCTTTGAAGCCTACTTGGGAGGAAGACTTACTTCTGCTCATCTTATTCAAGAAGATCTGGAGGAAATGGATCCAGATGACGTGGAAGAAATGGATCTACAATGGCAAATGGCCATGATTGCAATGAGTCTAAGAAATTCTTCAGAAAAGGAAGAAAGTTGAGCCTGAATGAAAATACAAATCTTGGATATGATAAACCCAAGGTGAAATGCTTCAACTGTAGGATGGCTGGCCACTTTTCAAGAGAGTGCAATGCCCCCAAGAGAAACAACTATCAAAGGAACTCTCAAGGCCAATCATCCTCACAGCCTAACTCAAGCTTTCTCTCAAACAACCAACAACAACAGTATCTTCAACACCAATCATATCATAATCCACCCCAACTAACGAATCAAGCTCATGGAAGCAGTCAGTCTTCAGCCAGTGCTCAAGTGATAAAGCAAGATGGAGTATGTGACTGGAGTGTGTATGCAGAGGAAGTCAAGCCTCAATTTTGAAATCATGATCTTATGGCTCACATCAATGATGGACCATCTCCAATGCCTATTGAGGTTCATCCACATAGGTCTAACAGCCTATGGTACGTAGATAGTGGATGCTCCCGACACATGACCGGAGATTGTTCCCTCCTTCATGACTTCAAGCGCATACAAGGAACTACTGTGGCATTCGGTGGAGATTCAGAAGGTTGTAGAATTACAAGAGAAGGATCTGTGACAAACGGGATGCTAAGCTTTGATAGAGTGAACTATTGTGAACAAATGAATTTCAATCTGCTAAGCATGTCTCAGATCTGCGTCAAAAAATATTCTACTCACTTTACAGACACTCAATGCTACATTCTGAAACCTGGATTTCAGATCCCTGAAGAATGGGTTGTCTTAAAGACACCAAGGAAGAATAATACATATGTCTTAAACTTATGTTATGCATCACCTAAGGAAGAAACATGTCTTTTGTCTAAAGCATCATTTGATGAGTCACAGCTTTGGTATAGACGTTTGGGGCACACTAACTTTAAAAACATGAACAAGATAGTCAAAGGAAACCATGTCATTGGTCTTCCTAAAAAATAATTCAATTTTATTGATCAATGTTTAGCGTGCCTCAAAGGAAAACAACACAAATCATCTCACAAAACCAAGCTGGTGAACACTAACAATACTCTATTAAAGCTACTTCACATGGATCTATTTGGACCAATTCATGGAATGAGTATGGGAAAGAAACAGTATTGTTTAGTGATCATTGATGACTTTTCACGATTCACATGGGTGTTCTTCCTACTTCATAAAAATGAAGCATCCCAAATCATACAAGAATTTATCACTAAAATTGAAAATCAACTTGATCTTAAGGTCAAAATAATAAGAAGTGATAATGGTACTGAATTCAAAAATGAAAATATGAGTTCCTTTTGTACAATCGAAGGCGTTGCTCATCAATTCAGTGCAGCTAGAACTCCTCAACAAAATAGGGTAGCTGAAAGGCGAAATAGAACACTGATTGAAGCAGCAAGAACGATGCTAGCTGATGCTAAACTGCCTATCACCTTCTGGGCAGAAGCAGTTAACACATGGTGCTTTATGCAAAATCGAACTCTGATTGTTAAATAAAGTAACATGACACCTTGTGAACTGATCTTTCATAGGAAACCATTTATTGGATTCCTCAAATCATTTGGTTGTCTAGTCTTAATATTAAACACTCGAGACCATTTGGGAAAATTTTCATCCAAGTCAGATGAAGGATTCTTTGTAGGTTATTCTTCTGTTTCAAAGGCTTATAGAGTGTTCAATCCTAGATCGAACATTATTGATGAATCTACAAATGTTCAATTCAAGGAACATTCTTTTCCCAAATCTACGAATGGTCCAAACTGGTTGTTTGATATTGACACGTTTACAAAATCATTTGACCAATTTCACTTGTCTGATGCAGGAAATATACATTCAATTGATACTTCATCAGCTGTAGAAAGAAGAGATAATTATCCATTGATTCCACCTACTTTTGATGAACACATGAATGAATATGTTCCTCTTCAAGCTGATCCCATGAGACAACTATCACAAAACCTTAGTGTTTCTTCTGAAGAAGGTCCTAGCCTGGTACCATCTCACTCAGATGACTTGTCAAATGAGATCAGAAATTAATAATAGGCTTCTCATCCAGTTGGTAGATCTTCTCGAAGGACAATACCCTATCAGTACCATATGGCTGTATAGGAACAAGACTGATGATAGAGGGATCGTCATCAGAAACAAAGCAAGACTAGTGGCACAAGGATACACTCAAGAAAAAGGAATCGACTACGAAGAAGTGTTTGCACCTGTTTTTAGACTAGAAGCAATCGGAATCTTTCTTGTATTTTCTGCGTCCATGAAATTTACTATTTATCAAATGGATGTAAAGTGTGCCTTCCTGTATGGAAAGATTGCTGAAGAAGTCTATGTGAGTCAACCACCTGGCTTTGAAGATCCAGATTTCCCTTATAGAGTTTACAAGCTTGACAAAGCTCTGTATGGTCTTCATCAAGCACCAAGAAAGTGGTATCGGACTCTATCATCCTTTCTTCTTGAACATGGGTATGAAAGAGGAAAGATTGATTAGACTCTCTTCAAAAGAAATAGAGGAAAAAACATGTTGTTGGTCCAGATCTACGTGGATGACATTATATTTGGCTCAACAAAGAAGCAACTCTGCCAGAATTTGAAGACCTTATGCATTCAAAGTTCCAAATGAGTGCTATGGGGGAACTCACCTTCTTTCTAGGGGTGCAAGTCCAACAGAGAGCAGATGGAATCTTCAATAACCAATCAAAATATGTAGAAACCATGTTGAAGAAATTTCACTTTGCTGACTGTCAGTCTATCAGAACTCCTGTGGATACTAAAGTGAAGATTAGACCTGACCCTGAAGGCAAATCAATGGATCAGACTCACTATCGATCAATGATAGGTTCACTTATGTATCTAACAGCCAGTAGGCCTAACATTATGTTTGGTGTTTGTGTGTGTGCCAGATATCAATCTGATCCAAAAGAATCACATGTGAACACAGTCAAGAGGATATTCAAATATTTGAAGGGCAAACCAGCTCTTGGGTTATGGTATCGAAAGGAAGGATAATTTAATCTCTATGCCTACACAGACAGTGATTATGGAGGATGCAACTTCAACAGAAAATCCACTTCTGGCGGTTGTCAATTTCTTGGTCCCAGACTAGTATCCTGGCAATACAAGAAGCAGATAAATGTATCTGTGTCCACAGTAGAAGCTAAGTATATTACTGCATCAGCATGTTGCTCTCAAGTTCTCTGGATTCAAAACCAGATGCTTGATTATGGGTTTAACTTCTTGCAACACCAATTTCTATTAACAACACAGCTGCTGTCTTTATAACTTATAATCCAGTTCAGAACTGAAAAACAAAACATATTGAGATTAGATATCACTTTTTGAGAGACTATGCTGAAAAGGGTAATCAAATTGATTCAAGTACCAACTGGAATCAATTAGCTGATTTGTTTACCAAGGCATTTGAACCTAGTAGGTTTGAATTTTTGGTTTAGTCAATTGGCACGAAGTAAATTGAGTAAAAACCATGAAAAATATCAAAAACAATTAAAATAAAGACATTTGAAAACCTCAAAAAGAAATCAAGTTTGATGAAGAAAAGAATTCTCTGGGAAATGATTTAATTACAGTCATTATATCATTCACTGTGCTTAATTTCAAATTGTGAAAGACTGAAATGAGTTACAAGATATGTTGGTAGGCTTAACTTGAAAGAAAAGATACATGCAGTGATGAATTAAAGACTTATTCAATTGTGAAACACTCATCACAAAGTATAGGTATGTATTGGCTTATGTGAATGCATTGTGTGTAGTAGCCTGAACACACCAGGTAATGATACTTTATGAATCTCTTTCACCGCATCATGTTTCATCTTTGTTTTATTGAGCAAAGACCTGATGAAACTTGCGCATAGTGCAGATGTTATGATCCAAAAGATTCCCAATGTGGAACACATCCAAAATTGGATGAATCAACAAAGTAATACATTCTAAGTGAATGAACAAAAAAATCCTATCATGGATCACCTTCCAAAGTGAAGTGAAAAGAATCCCAATGTGGATCAACATGAAAAAGGATCAAAGTAAAAGAATCCCAATGAGGATCAGTGAAAATGAGACTTCATAACTTAAGTAACCTGGTAAGAAAAGCTGTGAAAAAGTTCTACCATGGATTGTATAAGGAGGGTTGATCATTCCATGCTTATGTGTGTGAGGTACACATTGAATAATTAAATCAACCAAAACATGAAAAAAGTCATTTGCATCAAAATATCAACCAAGTATGAGTTTAAGAGAACAAACATACCTTCAATCCTCAAGTTCATGATCATGTCCATTTAATCATAAGGATGCACAAGTGTAATGTAAAACTGATATGATCCTAACAAAGAGATAATTCTCTTCATTATTAATAATCAAAATAATATTCAAAAGGTTTTAAATCTTTAAAGTTTCTATCCAAATATGGATATAAACTTTAGGGGGAGTAATTTAAAATTTTTGAGTAAGTCCAAATTTTTGTTTATTAACTTAACTTTGAAAAACAAAACAAAAAGAATTTTGGTTGGTGTTATTGCAATAAGTCATACCATTATATCTCAGCTTATGCAGATTCTTAGAAGCATGATAAGTCCAAGATCTGTCAAAATTGGGAAACTTGTATCAATTGTGACATACAAGTCAATCCAAGCAAGAATTGACAACTTCAACAGTCAACTTTATAAGAAAAATAAATCAAGGACAAATCTTCATAAGATGAATAATCAATTCAATCACATTAACTTTTGATTAAGTTCAAAAGCTAATGCAGGTAAGTGCATTGGTTAATGCGGGTGAAGGTAAGCCATGCATGTAAGTAATGCGGGTAATAGTATATTTTCAAGTGCAATTAATGCGGTCAATGATTTTACTCTACCGCATTAGTGTGTGAAGTAAATGTGGATTTTACTCTACCGTATTTGCTACACGAGTCAAATGTGGATGAACATCTCTCTCTCACATTTGCTACAGTGCAACGCTGACCAAGTTTTGTCAACCGCATTTGGTGTAGTCGCACAAATGCCGATTGACATTGTTTTATCGCATTTGCAACTATGTACAAATACGGATAGGATGAAACAACAACTTGTAAGGCCCCGTTCCCGAGATGCTTACAGCTGGTAAATCATCGCACATAAAACATATACTTTGTATTTAATCATTAAACATTGCAACGGAAATATAAAACAAATGGCATTTCATTTCATCATAAAAACTTTTGTAAAATAATGCATCGTTTGTCGGTTACAAGATTTCATTGTTGTATTACCTCACAAAAGCTTTATATAAATGGATGCCATCCAAAAGAGCTGAGCAGCCGCCTCGTGCCATCCTCAGCCATGTGCACCTGCCAACTGGAAAATGCATAAAAGTCAGCGTTGCTGAGTGAGTTCTAGTTTTATAATAAAACTTACTTTTCTTTCATAAAACCGCCCTTTCTCTTAAAATCATATTATACTTTTTCATTCATTCGTGATCATACATCGTACGTACATACAGATAAATTCATTATTATCTTCGTCATTCTTTCGTTCATACTTTCATTCATTCGTCATTACTTCTAGTGAAGTGTACATTACCTCGAACATTGTGCACGGAGCGGGTAACTAGGCCCGAGGTCTTTCATAGACCTCGAACATTGTGCACAAAGCTGGCTCTAGTACCTAGGGAAGTACATTCACCATTTATCTTTTCTCTTTCATTCTGGATCAATGCCGTATGCTATACCCCGAACATTGTGCACGAAGCGGTAACTGGGCCTGAGGTCATTCATAGACCTCGAACATTACGCATGAAGCTGGCATCAGTACCTAGGGCAAGCGACAAGGATCCCATGCGTATGGTCAATCACAAAGAGTAGACCCTAGTGTGCATCCTTCTGAGGTAGCTAACCCGCACACAGTTGAGCTAACACCTTTCATTGGGTGTGAACCTCCATACATTTCTTGCAAGGCTTCCTTACATTCATTCATTCATTCGTTAATGCATGCATTCATTCATCATGTTCCTCTTTCATTATCTTTCACATTACGTTACATAATACTTCATTCATTCATTATCATAACACGTAAAGTCATGGGAAAGATAAACATACATCGTCATAAGGAACATAAACATATCATTCATACATCAACATGCAGGGCATCATACATACATAACATACATAATGCATCACCATGCAACATCATCATCATGCATAAGCATCAATCACAATACATTACATGCCCAACATACCATCTATGACCTCAAAAGTCAACTTTCATAACCCCTGGGAATTTCCTAGGTCAAAGCCTACTATTTTTCCCTAGAAAGTCAGATTTTTTCTAAGTGTTCCTCCACATTTCCTATAGTCATCCGCATTTCCTACAGTTCATCCTCATTTGCTATAGTCCATCCGCATTTGCCTTATTGTTCATCCACATTGGATTTACTTCATGTGCATTTACTTTACTTCATCCGTATTTGTCATCTGCATTAGCCTAACTCATCTGCATTTATTATACTCAGTAAATGTTAATCCGCATTGACTCACTTCATCCGCATTGACTTACATTGCTCCTCCGCATTTCTATACTTAGTCAATGCTCATCCGCATTGACTCACTTCATCCGCATTGACTTACATTGCTCATCCGCATTTCCCAGACTTAGGCAAATGCACATCCGCATTTCCTGCACTTAGTCAGTGTTCATCCGCATTAACCCTTGTCAAGCAGCTCTAGCAACTGCTCCATCAACTCTTTCATCTCTGTCGGGGCCAATCGATACGATGCCTTGGCAACAGGTTGGGCACCTGGTAACAAGTCAATATGGAACTCGATCTCTCGGTCAAGTGGCACTCCTGGTAAGTCTTCTAGGAACACGTCTAGAAAGTCACACATAATCGATACATCAGACAATTGTGGTGTTGGCGTGTCTACATCCTTTACATAAGCCAAGTAGGTGCTACATCCATGCCTCAAACACTTTCCTGCCACCGCCATCGAAATCACTTTCGGAATTGTCGTGACTCGATCACCATAAACCGTTACCAAACTCCCGTCATGCCCTGATAGCTGAATCATCTTCTTGCGACACATGATGTTCGCCTCGAAATCCACCAACCAATCCATCCCAAGAACCAAATCAAAACCACCCAAGGTCATCACGAACGGTCTAACAGGAAACCTATGACCTTCTAGCTCCACATAACAGCCCTCTAACCGCTCAGAAATCTGGTAGACTTACCTATGGTAGTTTTCACATCAAAGGGCGCATCAACACGTCTAATACTAATAGGCAGCTTAGCACATAAAGTAGCAGAAATAAAACTTTTATTGGCACCCGAATCAAATAACACAGAAGCTAAATTTTGGTTCACCAGAAACGTACCGGACAGGACATCAGGGTCCGTCCTAGCTTCCTCCTGTGTCATTGTGAATGCTTTGGAGCTCGCCCTTGGTCCTTCTCCTCCAGAACCCTCGACTCTTGGCTTTTTACAATTTCTACTCATGTGACCACTTCCCCCGCAATTGAAACACTTCATACCTCCACAGTCTCTAGCCATATGACCCGGCTTCCCACACTTGAAACAAACATTCAACCCCCATCTACACTCGCCACCGTGCTCCTTCCCACACTTGCCACACTTTTTCAACCCCGCACTTGATGTGACCACATGGCGGTCATCCACTCGAGCCTTCTTGTAACTCGTCGAGGCACCACCCCGACCAAACCTCTTCCCGTTCCAGTTTCTATCACTTCCACCCTTCCGATTACTTTCAGTCACCACCGCCACAGTCCTCTCATCATACAATCTCCCTGCTAGATCCACCGCTGACCTAAATGTGCTTGGTCGGGTGGAGATCATGTGCCTGCGAATATCCGCTGGCAATCCCTGAATATACCTCTTGATCTTCCGAGACAGAGGTGTCACCTGATCCAGCACCAGACGTGCCATTTCATTGAACTTTGTGGTGTACTCTTGGTGTGTCATCGTTCCCGCCTCCAGTTGCAGAAACTCCCTCTCGACCTTATCCATTTCCCGATGAGGACAAAGCTCCTCGATCACCAACTTCTTCAACTCCGACCATCTCATTCTCCCGATCGCCCGACTACCCTCAGCTTGGACTATATTGTCCCACTAGCATAGAGCCGAGTCTACAAAAGAGTGGGTAGCGAACTTAACATTCTGGTCCTCTCCGCACTCGCTGATATCTAGTATAGCCTCCATTTCCCTCACCCATCGGTGAGCAGTAGCAATGCCGTTTCCATCAAAAGTAGGGGGCTTGCATCTCATGAATACCCCGTAGTTATAGCCTCGTACTGCCTCCCGCACAGGCTCTGCTTCTTCCTCTTCTTCTTCATCATCAGAGGGAACCGTCTCAGTATCGGGCTGTCTTCTTTCGCCCGTAGGTCCACTCCTTTCCCTTCTCTCCCCCTCTCTAACTGCCTTTATCACTTTAGTCACCACAAACGGTAGGATAGTGTGCATGACTTGATGCACTTCTTCCACAACCGCCTTCTTCACTGAGGCTCTCAGATTAGCACTCTCATCTCCACCCTCCGGATGAGGGATTTCTGGTCCTTCATGAACCACCTTTTCGGCGCTAGGCCTTCCTCTCATAACTCGTGGCTCAGCACCACGTCCACCACCACGTGAAGCTTTAGATGATCTACCACCGGCCATCCTCACACACACACGCTGAAAGATTCAAACACCAACACAGTCATTCAAGGAAACAACTCTGTTTATGTAAAGTATAGTAAATTCCTAATTATAGTGGCCAGTTGTGATTAGCTACTTACTTTAGTCTTCATACCCCAAGCATTACCTATCCTGACTACATCAATGCCTAATTCTACTAGCAACACATAAACCATACCGGTTAACATTACGAAAATACCTGATGGCACGTAGCTACTCAGATTGGCATCCCATTCCCTTTCCGTCCCATTCTCAGTTTTAGTTAAGGTTCATTTGAAAATGTACCCATTTCACTTAAACTTTGGCTCTGATACCAACTTGTAAGGCCCCGTTCCCGGGACGCTTACACCTGGTAAATCATCGCACATAAAACATATACTTTGTATTAATCATTAAACTTGTAGCGGAAACATAAAACAAATGGCATTTTATTTCATCATAAAAACTTTTGTAAAATAATGCATCGTCTGTCGTTTACAAGATTTCATTGTTGTATTACATCATAAAAGCTTTATATAAATGGATGCCATCCAAAAGAGCTGAGCACCCGCCTCATGCCATCCTCAGCCATGCTCACCTGCCAACTGGAAAATGCATAAAAGTCAGCTTTGCTGAGTGAGTTCTTGTTTTATAATAAAACTTACTTTTCTTTCATAAAACCGTCCTTTCTCTTAAAATCATATTATACTTTTTATTCGTTCGTGATCATACATCGTATGTACATATAGATAAATTCATTATTATCTTCGTCATTCTTTCGTTCATACTTTCATTCATTCGTCATTACCTCCAGTGAAGTGTACATTACCCCGAACATTGTGCACGGAGCGGGTAACTGGGCCCGAGGTCTTTCATAGACCTCGAACATGGTGCACGAAGCTGGCTCCAGTACCTAGGGTAAGTACATTCACCATTTATCTTTTCTCTTTCATTCTGGATCAATGCCGTATGCTATACCCCGAATATTGTGCACGAAGCGGGTAACTGGGGTTGAGGTCATTCATAGACCTCGAACATTATGCACGGAGCTGGCACCAGTACCTAGGGCAAGCTACAAGGATCCCATACGTATGGTCAATCACAAAGATTAGACCCCAGTGTGCATTCTTCTGAGGTAGCTAACCCGCACACAGTTGAGCTAACACCCTTCATTGGGTGTGAACCTCCATACATTGCTTGCAAGGCTTCCTTACATTCATTCATTCATTCGTTAATGCATGCATTCATTCATCATGTTC
Organism: Flaveria trinervia; assembly: GCA_025506515.1. Classification (NCBI taxonomy): domain Eukaryota; kingdom Viridiplantae; phylum Streptophyta; class Magnoliopsida; order Asterales; family Asteraceae; genus Flaveria; species Flaveria trinervia. The sequence goes on along the minus strand of CM046447.1, from coordinate 7,382,472 downwards.
CTCTTTCATTATCTTTCACTTTACGTTACATAATACTTCGTTCATTAATTATCATAACACGTAAAGTCATGGGAAAGATAAACATACATCGTCAAAAGGAACATAAACATATCATTCATACATCATCATGCAGGGCATCATACATACATAACATACATCATGCATCATCATGCAACATCATCATCATGCATAAGCATCAATCACAATACATTACATGCCTAACATACCATCTAGGACCTCAAAAGTCAACCTTCATAACCCCCAGGAATTTTCTAGGTCAAAGCCTAGTATTTTTCCCTAGAAAGTCAGATTTTTTTCTAAGTGTTCCTCCACATTTCCTATAGTCATCCGCATTTCCTACAGTTCATCCTCATTTGCTATAGTCCATCCGCATTTGCCTTATTGTTCATCCACATTGGATTTACTTCATGTGCATTTACTTTACTTCATCCGTATTTGTCATCTGCATTAGCCTAACTCATCTGCATTTATTATACTCAGTAAATGTTAATCCGCATTGACTCACTTCATCCGCATTGACTTACATTGCTCCTCCGCATTTCTATACCTAGTCAATGCTCATCCGCATTGACTCACTTCATCCGCATTTCCTGCACTTAGTCAATGTTCATCCGCATTGACTTCATCCGCATTAACTTTACCCGCATTGACTTACCCATTGGTTAATGTTCATCCGCATTAACCCTTTTCATCTGTATTACTTCCAAACACAGGCAGATTTAAAGACTTATCAAGTGGGTCTAAAACATCATATTCAATTTCCATGCACCATTCATCAGGTTCTAAGCTTAAATCTTACCCTCTAAGCCTTAGAATACAATCATACATCATCAAGCATGAACATAGTCACACATCACATCATAACATCATCATACACACATTCAAGCATACGGGTCCGAAACCCAGTTAAAGAAAAACATACATTCATGCATTTCCAGCCTCAAAATTAGCTAAAAACCAGTAAAAGAGGGGTCCTAGAACTCACCTTTGTCGCTTTTGAGTATGGCTTATTCCAAACTCGTTTGCAAATTGAATTCAACCTCCTAGAAACCCACTAAAAACATACCCGAACACATACAAACACACATAAGCATAAACCCAAGGATATGACCAGTTAAGAACACCATAAAAGCATGAATTCTTACCTTGAATTCAAATTCTTTCTTGTTCTTCCTTCAAAACTGAGAATTCCTGCTCTTACTCTCTCTAAGACCCGAAAATCAGGGGTGTATGTGACATATGGGTGGCCATACCACCTTTTACACCCACTTTTCAAACTTTTTGTCCTTTTGAACACTTTTTACCCCTATACTTGGGTTTTATTTCTTTTTCTTCTTTTTCTTTCACCTTATTCATTCTTTTCTTGAATTTAAAATATCTGGGTGTTACAAGTCCACCCCCCTTAAATAGGTTTTGTCCCTGAAACCTGTTATTCCTCAAAGAATTTTGGGTAACGCTGCCTCATCTCTTCTTCAGTTTCCCACGTAGACTCAGATCCCTTCCTGTGCTTCCATTGTACATGCACAAGAGGAACCACTTTATTTCTTAGCTTTTTCTCTTTCTGATCAATGATTGTCACTGGTTGCTCCACATAATTAAGCTGTTTGTCTACATCGATATCCTCCAGTGGAACAATCATGTCTTCATCAACTAAGCACTTTCTCATATTATACATGGAATGTCAGGTGAATTCCACTTAACTCTTCTGGTAACTCCAATCTATAAGCCACCTCCCCTACCCGAGCAATGATTCGGAAAGGGCCTATGTATCTGGGCTTAACTTGCCCCGCTTTCGGAAACGAATAATACCCTTCCAAGGTGAGACCTTCAACATAACCCGGTCACCCACCTAGAACTCAATCGGTCTATGTCGTTTATCGGCATACGAATTCTGTCTATCTTTAGTTGCCTTCATGAAGGCTTTGATCCTCTCAAGCTTCTTAGTCGTAGCCTCGATTACCTCGACGCTTCCCAATTCCTTTTGACCAATGTCACCCCAACAAACGGGTGTTTTGCATCTCCTACTGTATAGCATCTCGTACGGTGGCATGCCAATGCTGGCATGATAGCTATTGTTGTATGAGAATTCAGCTAACGGTAAGTGGTCATCCCAACTTCCCCCAAAATCAATCACACATGGTCAAAGCATGTCCCCAGTCTCTGAATGGTCCTTTCTGACTGACCATCAGTTTGGGGATGATAAGCCGTGCTAATATGTAACCTCGTCCCCATAGCATCATGGAATTTCTTCTAGAATTTAGATGTAAACCGGGTGTCACGATCAGACACAATGGACATTGGCACACCGTGACGAGTTACAATCTCCTTTGCCGAACAAGTCAGCCAACCTCTCGGATGAATATGTCTCACAGATCGGTAGGAAGTGAGCACTCTTCGTCAGATGGTCCAGAATCACCCATATGGCATTGTATCCTTTCGGAGTACGTGGTAGGTTCGTAATGAAATCCATGGTGATGTGCTCCCACTTCCATTCCGGTATATCCAAAGGTTGGATCTTCCCATATGGCTTCTCATGTTCGGCCTTCACTTGTAAACAAGTAAGGCACTTACTCACATACTCCATCACGTCACGCTTCATACCCGACCACCAATAATCTTTCTTCATATCTTGATACATCTTTGTGGCACCAGGATGAATGGAGTATCGAGTCTTGTGAGCCTCATCCAAAATCCTCACACGTAGATCCCTGAAACGAGGAACCCACACTCGTACAAATTGGGTTTTAACACCGAGTGTGTTTTCACCCAATTTCCCAACCAGACCTTTCATTCTTTCAGAGTTAAGATGATCTTCTTTCAGTGCCTCATCTTGAAACTCTTTGACTTGCTTCATCACATCAGAGGTCATGATCAGCTGATATGCTTTCACCCGAATCGGCTCGGGCCTCTCTTTTCAACTAAGGGCATCCGCCACCACATTGGCCTTGCACGGATGGTAATGGATCTCACAATCATTATCCTTTATAAGCTCCAACCACCTTCTCTGCCTCATGTTCAAATCGTTTTGCTCAAAGAAGTACTTCAAGCTCTTGTGTTCTGTGAAAATGGTGCACTTCGTAACGTAAAGATAGTGCCTCCAAATCTTTAGTGCAAAGACCACGGCTGCTAGCTCCAAGTCATGAGTAGGGTAGTTGACCTCATGAACCTTCAACTGTCGGGATGCATAGGCTATAACCTTTCGTCTCTGCATTAACATGCAGCCCAAACCCGAGTAGAAAGCATCAGAATAAACCACCAGATCCTAGTTACACATCATACATCATCAAGCATGAACATAGTCACACATCACATCATAACATCATCATACACACATTCAAGTATACGTGTCCAAAACCCAGTTAAATAAAAACACACATTCATGCATTTCCAGCCCCAAAGTTAGTTAAAAACCAGTAAAAGAGGGGTCCTAGAACTCACCTTTGTAGCTTTTGAGTATGGCTTCTTCCAAACTCGTTTGCAAATTGAATTTAACCTCCTAGAAACCCACTAAAAACATACCCGAACACACACAAACACACATAAGCATTAACCCAAGGATATGACCAGTTAAGAACACCATAAAAGCATGAATTCTTACCTTGAATTCGAATTCTTTCTTGTTCTTCCTTCAAAACCGAGAATTGCTGCTCTTACTCTCTCTAAGACCCGAAAATCAGTGGTGTATGTGATATATGGGCGGCCATACCACCTTTTACACCCACTTTTCAAACATTTTGTCCTTTTGGACACTTTTTACCCCTATACTTGGGTTTTATTTCTTTTTCTTCTTTTTCTTTCACTTTATTCATTCTTTTCTTGACTTTAAAATATCCAGGTGTTACACAACTCTACCGCATTTGTTACAGTGAATGCTAATGAACATAATCACAAGTTATTCTTCCGCATTTACTACAGCACAAATGCGGATAGTCAAAGGTTTCAAGTTCTAACTTCCGCATTTGCAACAGTACACAAATTCAGAAAGAATAAAAAATAAGAAACAAAACTTCCGCATTTACAAGAGTAGCTAAATGCGGACAGTCAAAGTCAAGAGTACGTCTTCCGTATTTGCTATAGTTAACAAATGCGGATGAACAAAAGTAAAAAAATTAACCCTTCCGCATTTGCTATAGTGGTGATCGTATTTGCTCTTAAACTTCTAAAATCTTTCAAAATGTATTATTCGACTATTTAAAGGAATTCAAACGGGTCATTTAATACTTTTCAAATTTGAGAGAGTTTATAGTGAGACGAGCGCAAACGTACAGTACACCATCTTTGATCATCTTCATCATAAACAATCAAAGATTTTCGTGTAATTCTACTCAATCGACTCTTGTTATCGATTCTGAAACCACATTTGTATCGGAAACAAGGTGAAACTTCCATAAAAATTTTAATCAAGACCTAATTTCAGAATGTTAAACCTAAATCAGCCAATGAACCAACTGATAATGAAGAACACAAAAACAAGATTTATTGATGTAACATAATACACCTTTACGACTTCAATGAGCATGCAAACCAACAGAAATTCTTACCATCATGAAAATCTTGATATTCATGTTTGTTGTAAGAACATAGCATGTTGAAAAAATGAAACATTTGTAACAAATCAATGAAACAATATCTCATTAATGATTCAAAAATAGAAATTGTGATTGTTAAATGACAAACTCACCATTTGCTATGACAACAATGCAACAGAAATGACAAGCATTCATCCTTGTCCATTTAAAGTCAAACTGATAACTAACACACATGTCTCTTGTGCAGATTACATGTCAAATCTTACATGGAGCAAGCTCCCTAATGTCAGCAGTTATTTAAACCCTGATGTGCCTGAAGCTGAAGGACTTAGAGATATGATCAGATTCTTATCTACCACAAGGGTAGCCTATGCTATCACTATGAGACCCACAATCTATGAGAATCTCATCATGTCCTTCTGGAACTCAGCTGAGGTAGTTGAAGCTGACGGTATTATAACATTAACTGGGAGAATCAACAATGAGCACACTTTGAGTATCACTGAAGATTCTGTTAGAATATGCTTACAATTTAGTGATGATGCTAATGATCCTCTGGAGCTAAATGATGAAGAAATAACCACGTTTTTTGCTGAAATTGGTTATGAAGGAGAATATGAAGCAAAATAGATTGTTAAAGGATTAGTTGATCTACCTTGGAGATTCCTAATTCATATGTTCCAACACTGTCTGTCCAAGAGAAAAACAGGATGGAATGACATTCCAGTCCTCACATCCACTACAATTTGTGCTCTGTGCACCAACAGGCCATTTAATATGTCTGCATATGTTTTCAATGGCCTGATTTCAAACATTCAAGTAGGGAGAAGATACAAGTTCCTGATGTATCCAAGATTCATTCAATGCCTGATCAATGAATCATTCCTGATATTGTTAATGAAGGACTAGTGCTTGATATTCCTCACTATGATGCAAGATCCTACAAATACATTAAGAAGAGGGACCCAAGAAACTTTTACAGTGGTGCTCACTCACCTCTTCTTCCATGGATGATTCAGCAAATAAATCAAGAAGGTCAAGCACAAGCACAACCATCACCACAACCATCACCACAACCATCACCACAACCAACATTACAACCATCACCACATCCAACATCACAACCATCGCCACAACCAATATCACAACCAGCACCACAACCATCACCACAACCAACACCATAGATAACCCCTCAACCTTCACCTATATCCCCTTAACCTTCACCTATATCACCTCATCATCACTCACCTATATCACCTCATCATCACTCACCTATATCACCTCATCATCATTCTCCAATATCACCAGCACATCAATCACCTATGTCACCATACCAACCTTTGCCATCCTATGATCACCCTGCTAAAGTTGAAGGATCAACCAGTGCTTCTAAATCATCCAAATCATCTTCTCATAAGGAGGATCATCATACTCAAATGCCTGCAAAAGGGGCAACTTCTAAGATTGCTCCCTCAGAGAGCTTTGCTGAATCAAATGTGAACAGGCCTGATGAAAAGGATGAGTTGATAACTGAACTGTTGCAAAAGGTTGAAAGAATAGAGAGAATACTAAGCAGAAGGGATAGAATAATTAATGATAGAATTTTAGAGCTTGATGAGAAAGAGAATGAATTAAAAGATCTGAAAGAAAAATACGAAGCTGAAAGAAAAGAAAAAGACAAAGAGATTCAGTACTTAACAGCTTCACTAAACCATTCCAGAGAAGAAGTCAGTGGTCATGTTGACACTCTTGCTATTCAAACCATAGCTATGGAGGAACAAGAGAATATCATTGAGGAACAAGTAGAACTCATTTCTAGTCTTGAAAAAGAGCTTCAAAGAAAAAACAAAAGGATCTCTCAACTTGAGCTGGTAATTGAGATTCAAAGAAATGTTGTTTTTGATGAAATGAAAAATGAACAAGAAAAGGATGAAAATGATGAAAATCAGGCTGTATCTAAGAATGAAGAACAAGAAGAAGATACAAGTCAAACAAGGCATGAGGAACAAAGTCTAGAGATGGTGATCTACTCTGAAAACAGATGATTCTCACACTAAGAAAGCTGAATTTGAGGAACATTTTAATGCATTAGATAGTTTTTCATCTGAAAAATTCAGTATAGATGATGACTTGAATTTGTAAACAATCAAAGGACTGATTCAAAGCCTATTATATTCATCCATAAGTCACTAGTTCCTTTGGAGAAGGAGTTGACCATGCAGATTGTCCCTGTTATGTCTTTATACGAAGAACAGAAAGAAATAATAAAAGAGATGTATGAAAACGGAAAAGAAAAGGAAAAAGAAACGAAAAAGAAAGAGGAGGAGAAAACTGAATTTAATGATCAAGAGCCAATCACACCTGAAAAGATACCTGAAGTGTAGAAAAAGCTGAAACTTAAAGCCCACAACTTCAAACTTACTCAAGAAAAAGAAAATATCTAGCTGAAAAGGATAAGGGTAAAAGACCAGTGGTTGAAGAAGAAACATTTAAGAAACAAAAAGATGACCCCAGAAGCCTGACAGCAATTGCTGAATTTCTTGAAGAGCATGAGCAGGCTGAAGCTCAGTTAAAGAAATTAACTGGTGTGATTTATTTAGAAGAAGGAGAGATTGCTGGAGGCTATGATGTTACACAAGATGTTGATATGGATAGTCCATTAAAGTCTGAAAAACTAGTTGAAGAAATGGTGTCTAAAGCTCAAACTGATGATTTAATGATTAAAGCCATGTTCTTGATCAATCATGGGTATGATCCAGATGAAGTGTTTGGGATGAAATATGAAGGAATGAAGGAAGAAGAAAAAAAGGTGAACAAGTTGTTGGATCCAAGTGTTGAAACTGAGTATGAGAAATCAACACTTAGAAAGGATTCTGCACCAAAATTGCCTCCTATGAAGAAATCTACTAAGTATGAAAGATCTTTTTCAAGGAAAGCTCCTCTGCCTAAACTATCATCTATGAAGAAATCTTCCCAAACTCCTAAACCACTATAGCCTGATCCTTATAGTATGTCAGATAAGGAAATGAAGGACTATCTTTCAAGTCAAGGGTTCACAAGAAGGAAGATTGGGAACATGAAAACCAACTCATTAAGGGCTGCAACTCTTCAGCTGATTAATGAGAAGAAGAAAAACTTAAGAAGCTATAAGAAGAATTATCAAGCACTAAGCCAAGAAGTAGAGTATCAGCTGAAGTCATGATGCTAAATCAAAAAGATCAAGAACTACTGGCTCTTGTACTACACAAGTACCCTGAATGGTTTGCAGAATCATCTCAGTTGAAACTGCAAGAAGGATTGACCACAGCAGAGCTGATCAGATGGGTGTCTACTCCCAACGGCAAAGTTGATCAAAAGATAATTGCTTGGAAGTATGACAGTACATGGAATATGTTCATGGTGAAAAGGATCTCAGGGCTAATACAATTCTTTACAGAGTACTAAGCTCTTGTAAATGCCCTCAAGTTTCATGATTTAAAAAACTAGCTCAACTTGAACTGATCAATCATACAACTATGTTGAGGGGATATGAATTTGAGAACATACTTAACATGTTTAGAAGAACAGATAACTTCAATTCATTAAAGACAATATGCACGAGAAAAGATAAAGCATTTGTCAATCCCCTTGAGAAGAAGAAAAAGATGTAAGCAGAAGAGATTGTATTCCCTGAGCTGAAGGTGAAGCCAACAGAATCACTAAAGAGGAAAATGGTGTATGGTACTTATTCCTTCACACCCATCTCAAATGTGTACTATGATGAGAAAACTTATGAGATGGTGATTGAAAGGAAGTGGGGAGGAAAGGAGGGAGCAGAAATTAGATTATTCAGTGGATATGAGGTTAGATTGCTTGATGAATCATACATCCACTACATATACACCAGACACTTCAAGGAATTAAACAATAAATTGGGAGAATTAGATATGCACTTCTTTCTAAAGTGCATCGAGCTGCTAAAGCTGGCCTATGATCAGATAAGAGCTAAAAGAGACAAAAGAAAGAAGAAGAAGACACCATTACAACTTGGGAATATTGTAAAACTTAAGGTAGATGTGGGGGGGGAAGCTTACTGATTCATAGAGATGGTCTTTCTATAATTTCTATTTGGGAGCATATTTCACTAAAGAAGCTGCCAATGGAAGCCATCTACAACACGAGCAAGATGAAGATTCATGTGCTAAGTAGAGACAGGATGTCAGAAGAAACAGATTTTGTGAATATGATCAAAGCTACCCTGGATCCTACTAAAGCTGCATTCATGTTACCCCAGAAGACCCAGTAGAATCCTCGCAACATCAATCACCTCCCAAACATTAAAGAAAACTAGGCTGTATAATCCTTAGGGGGAGTATTGTTGAAACCTTGAAAGGATCATACATGCCAACTCAATAGGTGATTTGATGATTGCTCTGCTGAAATCCCTTAAGTCCAAGAAGAAATGCGGATGAAATTCTGCTAAGGAAAATAACAAGTGTTGTCCTTCGCATTTGTCAATGCGGAAGACATAATGCTAATATGGACAAGTATTTACACTTTCACATTGACTAATACGAAAGACTAAAAGTTAATGCGGACAAGACTTTGCTCATCCACATTAGACAAATGTGGATGACCGAACAAATGCGTATAAGTATTTGTTCTTCTGCATTAACCAATGCGGATGACCAACATACTAATGCGGACGATCAAGTGAAGAAATGTTGAACAAGTTAACTCATCTGCATTTCTCAATGCGGATGAACAAGCAAAGATACGGATGAAGATTTAGACTAGTTCTGATATAATAGGTCAGGGGTAGTTTAGTCATTTTGTAAAAGGCATCTTGTCTACCTATAAATTGAATAGATACCTCATACATGAGGTGATGACCGATAGATAGAGGATTTTTGTTGTAATTATTCTCCGTAATTTATCAACTTTCATATATAGACTACAAAAGCATTTATGAGTAATTTCCTTGCATTGAATGTTCTTTGATTGTTTGTTTTCGCCATTCAATCACTGACTTGATTACCATATTCGATTCACAATAAGAATCTCACTCTTACTCAACCCAATCAATGGACTTTTCTTTCCATAAACCAGTTTTATGTAAGGCCTATTTGTGATAAACAGACAACTGGTTGCTGGGTTGAACTTTAGGTTCACTGACTCTTTGTGGTGGAGTCATGGAGCTTTTTTTGGAAAAGCTAGCTTTAGTGTCATAAAGTTCAACCTTTTTCTTTGGTGTCTAAGAATAAGGACAATAAGATGCGTTGTGACCATACTTTTCATATTTGTAGCAAGATCTACTCTCGATATGTTAGTGTAGCTGTTTCTATGGAGAAGTGTGTGACACACGTGTGACTTTATTCAGTTTGGGCTTAGTCACTTCTTGTTTTAATGGTTTAACTTGTTTAACAAAATTAATTTTTTGAACGTTATTAATATCTTTACTCTTTTGTTTACCTGGACTTAGATATGATACGCGTGATTGGTTAACATGTTTGGTCAGTTTAGGTTCAGAATTAAACTTGGTCGAACCAGTCTTTATATTAAACTTTTCAAATTGTTCATCCAGATTAACACAAGGAATTTACCTTTCGATTTTGAAGTGGCATCCTTTTGTTTAGTGCCGGATTCATTTGGTTTGCATGTGGAATCTGGATCACTTATAAGAGGAGTGGACACCACATGATCCCTGATTGAGTTATAATTTATTGGTTTACTTTTGGCATTCAGCAAGGTCTCATGTGGTGGTGGAACCACTTTATATCCCAAACCCTCCCCATTGTTGTGATCTCTCACTAAGTGTTGGACAATGTGAGAAGAACTTATCCAACTATGCAATTTTTGTTTTAATGAGTTTACTTCTACTTTCAAAACTGCTTTTTGATTCTTAGTGTCTTCTATGGAGTTTAGATAGAACTTAATGTCATTAGCTTGGTTAAAAACTACAACTTCAGTTTCCCTAAGTTGTTTATTCAAAAGTTCTATCTTTTCTTTATAACTGTGCTCATTTTGTTTTAAAACTCTATTTGCTTCTGTGTACAGTTGCAAGTCCTTTACCAAGCTATCATTATGATCTAAAAAGCTAGCAAATTTCAAATCAATACTTTCCCTAAATTTATTACAATTTGAACAAGCATGATTATTGAAAAGTTGAGTAATGGAACTTACCAGAGAGGGTGCGGTTGAATCAGCCATCAAAGCAAAGTTTGACTTTTCTGGTTTTGGTGATTCTGAACTTGGTGAACTTGTCCTTTCATTAGGTTGGTGATCAACCACAGTTGAAGTTTCTTCAATATTTTACATAGCGAGTTCTACTGCAATATCACCCTTGCTTGCTGAGTCGTCATCTAGACCCTCAACACTAGCAATGTTGGATTCTCCCGGAGACACAAACCGAAAGCTCCAATCTTGTCGTTCATCATCGTGAGCAGTCAAGGCTTTAGGATCCTTGCTTGATGAAGTAGGACTGCTTGTGGGTTTATCCTGATGAGTGAAAGATGAGTATGGATTCCTATTTCCTGTCTTCTTGGGCTTCACACATTCACGTTTGAAATGCCCCTTTTCCCCACAGTTGAAGTAGGTAACTTTGGTCTTGTCAAAACCAAAAGTTGTATCCTTAGTAGCAATCAAGTTCTGTCCGGTCTTCTTGACAAACTTCTTAGCTCTCCAAACCGCACTTGCTAAGGCCTATATGATGTCCATTCTCTCCAGCTCTGTCTCGTCTACCTGCTCATAGTCCTCATCTGCTAGATGGCAGTTCCTAATCTTCCCAGCAAGTAGGCCGTCATATGAGTAAACGACCGCTGCTAAGAGATCCATGTGTTCCTTTGCTACCTCCACTGTCACCTTCCCGAGATTCTCGATCATTAGTTTTGTAGCATTGGCTTCAGGTGCTATGTATTGGGTACAAGACGACCCCGACATGTCAGATCCTGAAGTTATAGCTTGAGATGGACCAGCTGAACTTGACACAAACGCCGTTTGAAGTGGTGCTGCAGACATTTTGGCTTGTGGAGTTGAGTTGTAAAGTGCCGGATTCTGATCATATGATGACTTTTGGGCCCTGTACTTCATCCTCAACTCTTCCTCTCTCAGTTTCACAATGAAGTTTTGATATCTAACTTCACCAGCATATCATTCTGTCTTAGGTTGGGAACAAAAGAAACCCACTTCTCTGGTAGTCCATCAAACTTTGTCTTCCATAGATGTGGTGACTCCATAAGTGTGCAACTCACTCATCAAGTGGTAGAACCGATCAATGACGTCGTCCAAGCTCTCCTTTCCTATTGACTAGAAGTTGTCAAACTCCTTCTTCAACGTTTTAGCCTTTAGAGCTTTTAACGATGCATTTCCTTCATTCCTCTTTTCCAATGCATCCCATAGCTTCTTAGCTTGCTTGTTCTTAGAAAATTGATGGAAGATGTCCTTAGGAATTGACTAAGTTAGCAATGCATATACTTTCTTCTCTCCATTGTGCTTTACCTTTTGGCCGTCAGTCATACCGCCTAAGGTAAGTTTCACTCCATCTACACCTACAGGCATGCTATATCCTATCTCTATCGACTCCCATAGATTGGGATCTACTCCATTTAAGTAAATCTCAAACCTTTGCTTCCATTATGGATAATCATCTAATGTTATTAGCTTAGGGGGCTTGTTATGATTTCCCACTTCATTTTGTAGAAGCAACAAATTTTGAATCCTAGAATCCCTTCCCGCGGTGAAAGCTGAATATGGATCCTCTATTACTTTTGACTTTGGTCTTTAGAACAAAACTGTTTTACTTGTGCGAATGAAGGTGTGCGATAGGACAATTCGTGTGATCGACCAATGCGGATGGCTCATACGTGTGAATGAACCAATGCGGATGGCTTACTCGTGCGAATGGACAGGTGCGAACGAACAATGCGACTAGGAAATTCAGTCGTACGTATGGATGAACGACTGAGTCCAATCGTGCGTATGAGAGATGCGTATGAGAGACGCGTATGGATTCAAACGTGCGATTGAGTCAATCGTGCGACTGAAGCTGCTGAAACTTGAGAATTCAAAGGTTTAAGGTATTTTGACGCAAAAACATGAATTTCTCACTAACCCTAATTGCCGTATGCCGGAAAACGTTAACTTTTTGACTTCGAGACATCCAAAACACTGTTTGACACAAAAAGATTGCGTTTTTGCGTGAAAAATATAATTTTTATATCAAAATCGATGGAATCACATGTAAATCAAGAGCCAAGGCTCTGATACCACTTGTTAGGGACCGCGTACTGGACGGAGTACAAACTGATCTACGTGTATATGAACTCAAATAGTGCGGAATCCTATTTGATTGGCGATCTAATTAGTGAGAACGTTGACCTGATCGATATAAGAATAAACTAAACGTTAAGAATGAATAGGAATCGATCAAGAATGATCTATGAACTTGGACTGGCTTTCTTGGACGTTCTGGACGACCAGGGTATGAGTAGGAGTCGAATTCTTCAAAGTGTTATGTTTTCCTCGTATTAAGTGGTATTTATAGGTTAGGGTTAGTCAATCGTACGACTAGACCATTAGCATGGTTCAAACGTGCGACTAAAGCATGCGACTGAGTCAATCATATGACTGAAGGTTCAGTCGTGCAACTAAGTCATCCGTATGTCTCAGTCGTGCGACTGGTCCATTAGCATGAACAATTTATGCGTATGGTCCATTAACATGGCCCATTCGCATGAAGACTCATACAACTAAGTTTGAATATCTTTCTCAATCATTACTTGACTAAGATCTATTCAAACAACCACAAACCTATATAGTTGGTTCAATATGCTTTAATGAATGATAAACATTAAAACATACACTGAAACATTAATGATTAAGATCAACAACCACATATTCTGTCTCATTCAACTCATTCGTTTCACTAAATTTAGGACATGACAAATATATTACATTAAGATCGTAAACTAGGTACATATGGATCAACAATCTCAATCTATCCTCACTAACAATTTCACCTGAAACGCACACAAACATCGGATTTGAATCACATATTCTTTGCGACCTGCAATTGTTCTATTTGTCAACTTCGAGTGACCTTGGTTGAAATCAATAGAGGGCTTTCGATCATCGAGTCCTGTAGAAACTTCATGTGCAACTAATTTGATTATAGTCATAATTTGCAACCTGACCCATTCATGACATAGCTGCGACTGTTCTTCGTCTTGTTCATCATCAATCTAACTTCATTCGGGTAAATTGAACATACATATATATACTCGAAATTACACGGGGAATCAAAGCCCGGGCCCATTTTTATTTCTGTAAAAGTATTCGGTTTAGTGTTCAATTTGAATCAACATCAAACTAGGGTTCTTAATTTGGGGGTACTTTTGCAATTGTTTTTTTTTTGCATTTTGGAACCGGGAGTTACCATGGCTTCGACCCTTAGTCTACCGGTCACATGTACACTTCACAGCCTTGAGGTCATGGGTTCGAATCCGGGCAACCTCAACCCATTTTTCTTGGGCTTTTCGGCCTTTAAAAAATATAGAAATATTTCTAAAAATTATAAAAAATAGTTTTTTTAATTTTTAAGGCTACCTAATTATGTTCTGTAAATTTTTTACTTTTTAAATACATTAACAATTATCTATAAAACATTATTAAAAAATATTATGCTTGGTTATTTTTATAAAAATAGACCTCAAATAATAGTTTAAATCGTTAAATTATTATTGGTCACTAGGTTATCTTTAATTAGGGATTAATCATGATAATTATAAAATTGTTAGGTCTACGATCAGTAGATCTAGTCCAGTTTGTATAGGCTTAGTACTTAAATTAATATCTATAATGAATGGTTGTAATTCATTATTGTGTATGCATTATATATATAGGTTTACCCATTTATGTGTGTGTTGATTTATGTATGGTTGCAGGTACAACATTATACTTGATCAATTTCTGAAATTGACCAAGTGTACGAAACATCTACGGATGAACATTTTGTTCTTCCGTAGATATGTTTCTTAAGTAAAATTACATCCGAAGATCTTCTGCGGATGAACAACCAGATCTAAAGAACAAGTTTGCTTGGGAAGAACAAGATTCGTACGGAAGAACAAGACTTCTATAGAAGAACAAAACATCTACGGAAGACACTATTCCTGTGGAGTCCAAACACTTGTATAATACAAGTGTTACAAGTTAACAAGTCAACAAGGTAGGTATGCGAATCCTAAGAAATCCGATGATTCCTTAACGGAAACAATTCAAATCCCAAGAGATCCGGTGTTTCCTATAACAGAAACATCATTGTCTATATAAATAGATCCTAGCTTACGAATCATGGGGGCTTGGACGGTAACAGCAATAGCAATACGACAATTCCACAAACAGAAAACATCACATCAAATCTCACAATCAAACCCTAGCACCCGTCGCATCATTCATCACAAAATTTAATATCATTCATTCATTATTTGTAATCATTAACATGTTTTAATGAAATACATATTATTCATTAATTATGTTTCTTTTTGTGTGTTCTTGAATATTTATTTATATTGAAATTTACTACAAAACAATTAAACCAAGCCAACGTTGATTCCGCAAACGTTGACTTGCCTTCAACCAACACTGATAATTCCTCATTGCGATCCTTGGATTCAAAAGTGGTATCAGAGCGAAGTGCTCATTGATTTAGATCGATTGATCTATCAGCGTTAGTTGTGTTTTAATGCTTTGAATTCTATAGATTTGTTAGTTTTTACTGATTAGATCTATTGTCTTTAAAAGTGTTTTGTGTGAATCTTGTTTGTCGTTCAACTATTGTCGGATAGATTAACTTGGATCTAGATTCAAATCAATTGAATAGCAGATCCTATTCATCATATTCATCAATTAACATCTCAGATCTTAACTAGTCATGAGCAACTTCAGTGGATCATCTTACCAACCACCGAAGTTGGAAACAAAAGCAGACTTCAAATCATGGAAAATCAAGTTTAGGAATCATGTAAATTATACGGATTCTGACTTATGGGTCTCTATAACAGAAGGTCCTTATATTCCACCCACCCTTGGGCCGGATTATAATGATAACAATCAACCCATAAGCACAAAAGATCTTTCATGTGATGATATTAAGAAGGTTAAAAGTTGATATCAAAGCATATAGATTGCTTAGTATGGCTTTGCCAGAAGAAATATTGATCAGATTTGAAAATTATAAAACAGCAAATTCCTTGTGGAAGATCCTTCATACACTTTGTGAAGGGAGTGATGAAATCCGAAGCATTAGGAAGGAACCCTTCGTTCACAATATGAAACTTTCAAGATATTGAGGGTGAATCAATTCCTCAACAACTCCACAGGTTTATGCAACTTGTCACAGAAATGAACATTCTGGAGTTGAAATACACAAATGAGGAATTGAACAAGAAAATGCTCCATACTTTACCAGAAAGTTGGAAGCAAACTGTATCCATGTTCAAGAATACAATAGATCTCAAAGCAGTCGGACTAGACACTCTAGTGGCTAATGTTGAGGCTCTTGAACTGGATGAGAAATCAAGAAACAAGAGTATAAGAACTCATGTATCACCATATCACTTTAAAGAAACAAGAAGTCCTGGAAGTGCTTTCATGTCTAGTAATGATGGTGATAACTCTTGTACTTTGAGTGAAGATGAAGAGGAAGTAAGTTTCTATGCTTCAAAAACTCCTAAATAATCTTCTCACAGTAAGTCAAGAAACGAGAAAGAAAGATCTGATGATCAAAGAGATAAATCATCTAAAAAACTATCATCCAACAAACAATCGGAGTCTATCACTGTCATTCTAGACTCTGAAGAACAAAAGCTTTCAGTTCAAGCTTTCAGGCTTACCTAGGAAGTACATTGCCCACTACTAACAAGATTTAGAAGAACTGCCTCCGGATGTAGTGGAGGAAATGGATCTACAATGACAAATGGCAATGATTTCATATAGAGCCAAACAATATTTGAAAAGAAACAAGATTTGGCTACTGCAAGTAAATCTTCACGTATAGGAGTTGATAAGTCAAAGATAAGATGCTTCAAGTGCAATCTCTATGGACACTTTTCAAGAGAATGCAATCAAAAAAATTCTAACACAACACAACATTAGAATCATCAGGCCAAACAACCCTCATCAACTTAAAGATGTTTTAGACAGCCACAACTGACCAACTCATCCCCACTAGCCACGAATTCACCAGCAGAAACTGGCAACTCTAAAGACTCCGGCTGATCATTCTTCAAGATAGAACCTGTGACTGGAGTGTGTATGAGAAGGAAGTCTTAGAAGAAAATCAAGCTCTAATGGCTCACATGGAAAACAAGGTTCCACCCATGGCAAGTGAGGTAAGATACAAGTTATGTTCATCATTTTGTGTTGAGGAAGTAGAAAGATACAGAGTCCATGCTCAACAATTAGCTGATAAAGTTAAAGAAACAATGATTTTGAATGAATCTCATGTAAAAGAACATAAACTATATCAAATTAAAATTAACTCTTTACAAAAGGATTTAGACAAAATTGTTTATGAAAATTACAGCTTGAAAGCACAAGTTGAGCATCTGACCACTTCCTTAACCAAATCCATGGCTGATCATGCATCAACTGAAGTGAAACTTCAGAAGTTTTAGCTCTCATCTCAGCAATATGAGAAATTACTAAATTCTCATATTGAATCAAAGAAAAGGTATGGGTTGGGATACAATGCTATGGCACCTCCAGTTAATAATAACTATGTTTCTTTGCCTGAATCAATGACAAATAATATGTCAAAACATTTTGTGCCTAGCACTAACATAGGAACTAGCTCAAATCAACAAAAAATTGATAATGAGGTGAATGAAACCGAGTCTTTTGAATCAGAAAAGATTAATCAATTTAATTCAGAAATCAACTTAGATGCGTGGGATGACTTGGATGATTCTGATGAACATGATACTGATTTTTTAAATAAGGGTAAGAATGTTGTGTTTGAAACAAATATTCCAAAAGTGCTTGAAGAAACAAAGTTTCCATACCCTCCTAAACAAAGAAACATGCTGAAAATCATTTGCAAGAGAATAGCTCAGTTGAATGAAGGTCTTCAAGAACTAAATCAGCAACAAGCCTCCTCGAATAAATTAAATGAGAAATCTGCTTCTACTGAGGAAAGAGAGAAATCCATGAAAAAAGGAAAGAAAAAGGCATCAGCAGATCATCAACAGAAGAAGAACCTCTTTCCTGTATCAGATCTATGGAAAAAGAAAACTTCAGTAGAAGTTAATGATGTTTGAGTAGATGATCTACCGAAGAGGATTTAGCAACAAACAATCAAAAGATGCATAAAGTGGAAAAAGAAGAAGCACATCCAAAGCTGAAGAAGAAAGAACAACATCAAAAGTTAGCAAACCATAAGAATGATTCTGAGAAAGAATCAGATAAAAAGTATTGCAAATGGTGTGACATGAAAAATCACAATATTGAAGATTCTTACTTCAGTAGCTACTGCTCTATTTGCAATATGAACAATCACATGATTGTTTATTGCTACTTCAACAACATTGTGCCATCTGCAACAAAAATAACCATTCCACTCAGGAATGTTATTTCAACAAAAAGAACAAGACAAAAGGCACAAAGAAGAAAGAATCAGATAAGTCTGAATCAGATACTCAATCTATTGATTGTGAAAAGAGATCAAAACTAAAGAAGTCTAAACTAAAATCAAAGTCAAAATAAAAAGAAAAAACATCATCAAGTGCTCATCCATTGAAGAAAAAACCGACTTTCAAGCAGTCAAAAACACCTCACAAAAGGGTAGATTTGACTGATAATGAAACAAATGATGATGATGCATTCTTTGATAATTTTGAAAAGGGAAATCACGTACCTCATTCAAAAACAAAAGATTGTGAGACATTTAATCATAAAGTTTCATTATCAAAACCAAAGTCCCAAATGAACAAAATTAAGTTGAATCAAGAAGAAATTAGGAAACAAGAATCTAGTTCATCAACATCCCATTCAACAGAATCATCCTCATCTGAAATAACTCAGAATGAATCAACCAAAACTAAAACAGAAAATTAATTGTTGATGAAGGAGTAACTATTTTAGACACTGTTGACAAACCCAAGATCATTAAGACTTGGGTTGTCAATTCTAACAGATTTATTTATAAATGCAGGAACAATATTGGAGAGCTGACAACAAGTGGTATGTTAACAGTGGTTGTTCCAGGCATATGACAGGAAACTGATTACTTCTCCATGATTTCAAACATAAAAATGCTTCTTATGTGGCATTTGGTGGGGATAAAAAGGGAGGTAAAATTGTTGGTAAAGGAATGATAACAAATGGTGTGCTCAAATTTGAGAAAGTAAATTATTGTGAAAATTTACAGTATAATCTACTATGTGTGTCTCAAATTTGTGATCAAAATTATACCATACTATTTTATAATAGTAATTGTTACATTCTTAAGCCAGGTTTTAATGTTCCAGAAGAATGGGTCCTCCTCAAAGCAGCAAGAAAAGGAAACACTTATGTTTTGGATATGAACAACACATCACTCACAAAACATGAAACATGCCTTATATCTAAGTTATCAAAAGATGTATCTCAACTATGGCAGAGAAGGCATGTCCATTCTAAGATGAAGAACATGAACCAATTGGTGAAATATAACCTGGTCATTGGATTGCCAAACAAAAAGTGTCATTGCTCAACTCACTGTTCTTCTTGTTACAAAGGAAAACAACATAGAGTGTCACATAAATCTAAAATTATCAATACTAATACTACACCACTCAAATTGCTTCACATGGATTTGTTTGGTCCTACCAATATGATGAGCATTGGAAAAAGGCAATATTGTTTGGTGATAGTTGATGATTTCACAAGATTCACATGGGTCTTTTTCTTATAACAAAAAAGTGAAACATCAGAAACATTAATGGACTTTGTGATCAAGATTGAGAATCAACTTGATACAAAAGTTAAAGTTTTTAGTAGTGACAATGGTACTGAATTTGTCAATTTTGAAATAGATTCCTTTAGCAGGAGCAAAGGTATTGCAAGGCAATTCAGTGCACCAAGAACTCCACAACAAAATGGAGTTGCTGAAAGAAGAAACAAAATTATCATTGAAGCAGCCAGAACAATGCTAGCTGATTCACAATTGCCCATCATACTTTGGGCTGAGGCTGTGAATACTACATGCAATGTTCAAAACAGAACATTAATTTTCAAAGAATATAACAAAACTCCTTATGAGCTCTTGTTTAAAAGAAAACCATACATAGGATCTCTTAAAGTCTTTGGATGTCATGTATTTGTTTTAAACATAAAAGAGTCATTGGGAAAATTTTCAGAAAAATCATATGTTGGTTTCTTGTTGGATACTATTCAACATCTAAATCTATAGGATTTATATTCCACAACATAACATTGTGGAAGAAGCTCCTAATGTATCCTTTGATGAATCTGTATTTACTAAGTCAGTTAAAGTTCATCATGGTTGTTGACATAGATGCTCTAACTAAATCATTTATTTACTAAGTCAATTAAGGTTCATCATGGTTGTTTGACATAGATGATCTAAGTAAATCATTTAACTATGATCATTTGAACACTGCAGGATCTGATGAAGTATGTTATCCATTTGTTCCACCTTATATGACTGAAGTAACATTATCTGCTGATCTTCCAAGGATACACACATCCTCAGGTGGAAACACATCAGCAGCTGCTGCAGATACTATATGTGGAAATGAACATGGTTCATCCGGAGATGTGAATGTTGTCCCTTTAACAGATCCATGTTCTCAAGTGAATACAACAAACATTGGAAATGGTTCATGTCCTCACTTATCATCCGGAGGAGTTCCTATAACTCCTATGAAAGAGCAAAATGATTCTGGAGGAGTTCCTGTAACTCCTACGGAAGAGCAAAATGATTCCGGAGAAGTTCCTACGGAAGAGCAAACCGATACTGGAGATGCTCCTACAACCATACAAAAGACACTCATGATGCTTCACCTCATGTTGAACATTTTGACTATTTTCTAAGCTCTCAACCTGGGTTAGATCAGTCCGAGGCAATGGAAATGATTAACCTGGAATCATCTATGCCAGTTGAATCAACTCCATCAATGAGAATTCATAAGACTCATCCAGTCAACAACATAATTGGAGATCTTACAAAGAGAACTACAAGGAGTCAAAGTGGTACTGCCAACCTCTGTCTTTTCAGTTGTTTTCCTTCTTAAGTGGTATCTCCAAACATCACTGCTGCTTTAAAAGACAATAGTTGGATTGAAGCTATGCAAGAAGAACTTAACAATTTAAAAAGCAAAAGGTATGGTCTCTAGTTGATTTGGCTAAAGGTTAACATCGTATTGGAAAAAGGTGGCTATACAAAAACAAACCGGATGATAGAGGGATTATTGTAAGAAACAAAGCAAGGTTGATTGCACAAGGATACACATAAGAAGAAGGAATATACTATGATGAAGTTTTTGCACCAGTTGCAAGAATTGAGGCAATAAGAGTGTTTCTAGCTTATGCATCATATAAGAAGTTCACTGTGTATCAGATGGATGTCAAGTGTGCATTCCTATATGGGAAGATTGATGAGGATGTTTATGTGTCATAACCCCCTGGTTTTGAAGATCCTCATTATCCTCATAGGGTATACAAGCTAGATAAAGACTTGTATGGTCTTCATCAAGCACCAAGAAAGTGGTATGAAACACTATCATCTTTCTTGCTCAAGCATGGCTACAAAAGAGAAACCATTGATCAGACACTCTTTCTCAAACAAGAACATCAAGATCTCTTATTTGTTCAAATATATGTTGATGACATTATATTTGGCTCAACTAATAAGAGATTGTGTGTAAATTTCGAAGAGCAGATGAAATCTGAATTTCAGATGTGTTCAATGGGTGAATTAACCTTCTTTCTTGGTCTTCAAGTTCATCAAAAACCAGATGGGATCTTCATCAATCAAGAAACATACATATATCAAATTTTGAAGAAATACAATCTTGCTGAAGTATCCTCAAGCAAAACACTAGCATCAACAATTGACAAGAGTGTTCCTGGTCCTTCAGGAAAATCTATTGATAAAAAAATATATAGATCAATGATAGGTTCACTTATGTATCTAACTGCCAGTAGACCTGACATTATGTTTGTTGTGTGCGTGTGCTAGGTACCAATCTGATCCAAGGGAGTCTTATCTGAATGTTGTAAAAAGAATTTTCAGATACCTCAAAGGAAAATTAGGACTTGGTCTTTGGTATCCAAAGGATGGTGACTTTACACTCTACTCATACTCAGACAATGACTATGGTGGATGTAACAGTAGTAGAAAATCAACAACTTGTGGATGTCAATTCATCGGACCAAGGCTAGTATCATGGCAGTGCCAGAAACAAACCAATGTATCTGTATCCATAGCTGAGGCTGAGTACATAGCTGCTACAGCTCGTTGCTCTCAAGTCCTTTGGTTGCAAAACTAATTCTTGACTATGGTTACAATTTCTCCAAACTTCAATTTACATAGACAATTCTGTTGTTATGTTTATAACTGCTAATCCTGTGCAACATAATAAAACAAAACATACTGAGATAAGATATCATTTATGAGAGATTGCTCAGAAAAGGATTTGATTAAGTTAGTCAAAGTGGATACAACAAATCAGCTTGCTGATTTATTCACTGAAGCCTTTGATTCAGTCAAATTTAATTATCTAATTGAGTCTCTAGGCATGATTACCTTAGATTAATCAATTTGAACAAACAAAATACTATGTGTAATGATGCTTCAGCATGACATATGCATGGGAAATGATAGTACACTATATCTTTTCTTATTCCTGAATTCATAAATAACAATAAATCTAAGCAAGTTTCTTGATATATGAGTAGATTCATCTTGAGTGGAAACTACACTGAGTGCATGCCAAACATAATGCTAAGTGTTTGTTTGTGGGAAACTTCATTTTGAGAATACAAAGTGAGTCTTATTCTGATGTGACCAAATCACTCATCTAAACACACTATGTACCAACACTTTATAATATCTATCTTTGCAAATCATACTCCCTCTGCTTTGTGTGAACAAAGACCTGGGTGTATGATCACCATACTGAATATTAGTTACAAAAGGTGAAAAGATCTTGATCCTCATCATCCCTCTGTTTTGTGTGAACAAAGACCTAGGTTAAATGCACCTCTGTTTTACGTGAGTAAAGACTTGGTGACCTGATGATGATCATATCTAAGCTCTGAAAAGAATCCAATGTGATTATTGTATATTGATGTAGAGCTTTTACATAATTGCATTAATGAGATGCCAAATGCATCTCAAGATAGAACTTATAACTTAAAGTACATAGTTCTTAAGTGTGAAAAAGTGATGATTTGACTTGCAAAGGGAGGACAACATCTTTGTGAATTGAATGTGAAGCCCATAACAGTTATTTCCAAATCAATATGAAAACATGATAAACAACATGCATAGTTGATACATGAGCTCTTGTATGGATTTAAGTGGACAATATACATGCAATCAGAACTTTGTTCAGGTATCAATTCAACAAAATAACTCATCAGGAAGAGGCTTAGTATTATAGTATGATCCCATCATATGTGTATATATGTCTAAGCATCATCATACAGTTAAATGTCACTAATGTTATTCTTCTTAGAAATTTATGATAAATGCTTAATGTCATCATTAATCACAAATTTAGAGGGAGTAGAATTCATGAAGTTAATTTTATCAATAAGCGGCTTTGTCTATTTCATTATCAATTTGAAGGAATTGGAATCTGAGCATCATCTTAGCTTCTGGATACATGAAATTTTCTTTAAAATCATTTTAAACTTTCTTGTGCTAAATTGTCATGAATACAAATTCAACAAGGTCCAAAAGCAATAAATGGTTCTAAGCAATGGACTTGGACCATACAATAATATTCTCTGCATTATGCCATCTTAAGCATCAGCAGAAGCTACAGTGTTGAAAATTTAAATTTTTATCCGTAGATTGGTAAACTACGGATGAGTAAAGATCAACAAATATAATTTAATTTCATAGTTTGGTAATCTATGAAAAATGTAAGTTATACTTCATAATCAGATGTCGTTAAGACATCCTCAGATGATTTATGGGATCCGTAGATGATCTGCGGAAGAATTTGTTGAGGGTCCCACTTCATTAGTGTGGTAAAATTAATGTGTTTGAAAGTATAAATGATGTTGTTTGACTTCAAAATTCATTATTCGCTTTTTCAGTTCACTTTTTCAGACCTAGAAAAACACACTCTCAACAAACTTTTCGCCCTTCTATAACATTCAAATTTTACAAAATCAAAACATTAAACAAACATATATCTGTATTCTTAATCCGTTGTTTTCAAGGTAAAACATGTCATAATATTCAGGAATGAACTATTTGATTCTTGTTTATTCTCACAACTGTTCATATTCTTATATCAATAATGTGATTCTAATGAAATATTCTTCTTATGAACAGATGGATAATCGATTTGCAAGAGAGCACAATGTGTGTGCTTTCTTAAACCCAGACGACCCTGTTTGAGAAGGGTGTCAAGATATTATCCGATATCTAAGAAGATCTAGGTTGTCCTATGCCTTATCAGCAGAGCCTGTGATTCATCAATCACACATCACTGATTTCTGGAACTCCACCCAAATAGAGGAAGATGGTGAAGTTATTGTGGCTGATGTGAAGAATCGAAGATTGAGAGTCGATGAACAGACAATAAGAAGGGTTCTTGAGTTGGGAGATGTAGAAGCTGGTCATCCTGATGTGTTCGAAAATGAATACATAGAGAAAGTTTTTCTCCTGGTGGGGTATGATGGTGATTTCAAGAAGGGAGAAATCAAGAAAGGAAGACTCTGCAAGCCGTACAGATTTCTATGCCATGCTTATCTTAAGTGCATCTCAAATAGAAAATTTGGACTTGACAGGTTTTCAAGGCATATCTGTTCAGGCATTATTGATGTTTTTGAGGGAAGAACCTACAATTACTCAAAGTACATCTTCAACTGCTTATGTGATCACATCAAAGTACAGAAGGCTGACAAGATGTATATGTTTCTAAGGTTTCTGCAACTAATCATTAATGTTGTTCTGCCTGGAACTACAATGGATGGTGGTGTTTTCGTTCAAGCACACCTTGGCAAATTCATACTGAATAAAATATCTAGGAAATATGAAGGAGGAGACATGCCCATGTTTGATCATGTGGTAGATGCTCATGCAAACATTCCTCAAGAGCTTGTGTGGGAAGATCAACAGGAGGTTTCATCAACCAACTCTGTTCAAGACACTCACTCACCAGATATATCACCCATACATCATCAACCTTAACCATCCCTACCAAATTCACCTGCCAGCCAAAACACAAAACTATCTCTCCAATTCACCCTCTATCACCAAATCTACAACAAACACCCCAACCACAATCACCAGCTAGCCAAAACACAGAACCTATCTCTCTAATTCTCCCTCAATCACCAAATCAGCTTCAAATGCAACTTTTTCAACAACCTCCAAATACAGAAAATTCATCCACTCAGAGCATATACACTAGGGAGACAGAGTTAGCCTCACAAGCAATTACAATTCAATTGTCATTAACCAAAACTGAATCCCCTGTACTCTCAGATGAAACTAAACCAGTCTCTCCGGTCACTGACCATCATCACCAACAACAACCACATCAAGAACCGGAAGATCAAGCTATTGAGGCCAGTTCAAGCTCAGTAAGTGTAGCCCATGAAGAAGTAAATGATGATGAGATTGCTTCTCAACATCAGGAAGAAGAAGAAGAGGCAAACTATGTTGATATGATTGCCTACAATGAAGATGATCTAAGTGATACTGATATCCCTGTCAACAAGAGTTATTTGGTTGCTGAATACAACAAGCTTGTTCTAAAGTCTAACAATAGAAATCAAAGAATTCAAGAGTTGAAGGGAATGATGAAAGTAAAAGATGATCAGCTGATAAAGCAAGAATTAAATCTGAAAAGATTGAGGGAGAACATTCAAGAAAACAATGAAGTGATTGATGCATTGCATGAGCTTATTAAAGAACTTAAAGACTCATCAAAGAATGAGAATATTGAAAATAAAAAGGTAAGGCTGAAGGTTGATCAAATAAATGAGTCTCTCTATGATCAATCAGCTTTGTTGAGAAGAAAAGAGGAAGAGATTGATCAGCTGAAGATGAAGATATCTGCTATTGAATCAGAGCAACTAAAGAAACCTGCTGAAACATCAAAGCAAGTTTGGCAATACTTAAGAAAAAGGAAGTATTTGGGTTCAACTAATATAAAAACAATCAATATTGAAGAGACACCCAAGAAGTCAAGGCATACATCTTCAGAACACACTCCTTCAGTGGATGTGTCACCATTAAAGCAAGTAACTCATGATGAAGATGAATCTGAGAGTGATGCTGAATGAAGAGAGCTGATTGAAGATGAATCTAACAAAGCTCAAGAAGAATCAAAGACTAATGTTCCTCTTACAACAAAAGACATTATGGAAGAGAGGCACGAGTCATCAGTGTTTATGACACTGATCAATCATGGGTTCCCATTTGACATGGTTGGAAGAGTGAACTTGACTGAGATGAAAGATTTGCTGAAAGAGTTTGAGCTTGCTAGGTTCATAATTCCAAATTGTGACTATGAATCATTCACCACTTTTCAAGCCATTCAAAAAATCAAGAAAGATCTAGGTCACTGTGATACAACAAAACTAAGCAAGTACAATATGGTATGTTAGCTACAGAGTCATAACTATAAGGGTCATGAGCTTAAAGGAAGAAGTATTACTGAGCTGAGAAGAATGATGGAACATGTAATGTTTGTTGAACTAGATACTGGAGTCAGGTTCAAAACTGAAGCTCCACACCCATCTTATGAGCAACAAAGCAAACTTCCTACTGATCCTATAACTGTTGAATCTAAAGATCAGCACAAAGAAAAAGAAAATTTGATCAGAGAACCAAGGGCAGTCATTTCTCGCAAAGTGTGGCCACTGGGAACAACAGTCAGAGAAATCACAAGGAAGAAGTCCACATTAATAGAATTGTTTGACCACATTACTATACCATCCTCTTTGGAAGACAATAGAATCATGGCATGGAAATATGATCAAGAATGGGACTGTGCTATCATCAAGAGGACATCTGGAAGAATTGAATACTTCCATGATGTAGAAACATTACTGAGACTTCCTGGGAGAGACATCAAAGACCTATAAAGCCTGATCATCTCAAACTACCCAATTCATCCAAGAGGAAGAGACTTTTCTGTATTAGTCGGTAGGATGAAAACAAGATTTGTAGATTATGTACTGAAGGAGGCTAAGAGGGAAGATGCTGAGCATAAGAAAAGACTTCAAAAAGGAAAAAGATCAAACATCAACTCCTCTACTATGGTTGATGATGAACTCTTAAGGAGGGTTGGATACTCAAACAGAAAAACTGCAGCCATCAAAGTCATAGCAGGAAATCAATACACAATTCTCATAACTAAGTGGGGATATGTGGAGAAGACAAAAGAAATGGTGCTACGAAGGAATGTTGAGGGGAAGAAAGGTGAAAAGATAAGAATTTTTGACCAGTAGAAATCAAACTACTACACCCCAGCTATACATCATACCTGCATGATAAGTTCTTTCCAAAGTTATCAGATGAAAGATCATAGAAAGATCTATGCTTATATATGCACATGATTAAGTGGTGGATAAATTACATGCGAAAGCATACAAAAGAAGAAGACACGATGCTGGGCTCTGGAAGGAGCCAACATTGAAGAAGTATCAGAATTAACAATCTCAGAGGAAGATGAGCTCGAGATAGTGCACAATGAAAGTGTAGTGGAAACACTCACCACCGAAGAAGACATTTTAGGCCTATGTTTTGAGACTCAGCAAAGGATATGCAGAATGGAGATCAAGTACAAGTACGATGATCAAAAGGATGTAGTATCATACTTCAACAAAAGGATGGTGGCAAGATTGAAAGAACTGATTACAAGTATCTAAGCCTAAGGGGAGTATTATTAGGTCTAGGATCAGTAGATCTAGTCTAGTTTGTATAGGCTTAGTACTTGAATTAATATCTATAATGAATGGTTGTAATTCATTATTGTGTATGTATTATATATAGGTTAATCCATTTATATGTGTGTTGATTTATGTATGGTTGCAGGTACAACATTATACTTGTTCAATTTTGAAATTGACGAAGTGTAAGAAACATCTACGGATGAACATTTTGTTCTTCAACATCTTCTGCGGATGAACAACCAGATCTAAAGAACAAGTTTGCTTCGGAAGAACAAGATTCCTAGGGAAGAACAAGACTTCAACGAAAGAACAAAATATCTATGAAAGACACTATTCCTGCGGAGACCAAACACTTGTATAATACAAGTGTTACAAGTCAATAAGTCAACAAGGCAGTTATACATATCCCAAGAAATCCGATGATTCCTTAACAAAAACAATTCTAATCCCAAGAGATCCGGTGTTTCCTATAACAGAAACATCATCGTCTATATAAATGGATCCTAGGTTTCGAATCTTAGGGGCTTGGACAGGAACAACAATAGCAATATGACAATTCCACAAACAACAAAGATCACATCAAATCTCACCATCAAACCCTAGCAGCCGTCGCATCATTCATCACAAAATTTAATATCATTCATTCATTATTTGTAATCATTAACATATTTTAATGAAATACATATTATCATTAATTGTGTTTCTTTTAGTGTGTTCTTGAATCTTTACTCATATTAAAATTTACTACAAAACAATTAAACCAAGCCAACGTTGATTCTGCAAACGTTGACTTGCCTTCAACCGACACTGATAATTCTTGATTGCGATCCTTGGATTCACAAAAATTTATATACATTTATAATTAAATTTCAAACATGTAGATAAAGGATTTAATTCTTTTTAATAAAAGTATAAAAGATACTTTTCTTTTATTGGTTAAAAATACATATATAATTTCACTAACAAACTTTATTTATTTATAAAACCCCTAAATTCTTATCAAAACCTAGTTCACGTTAAAACATTAATCTAATTATTAAACTTAAATTTGTAATATATACATTTGGGTATCATGTAAAGCACTTGGTTAGAACATAATTTAATTCGTATTACCATCTTATACACATATACGTCAAGTGAGTTTTCATGACCCTTTTTATATTATTTCACACCATTTTGGGGTTAAACATGTTAAACTTATCAACTTACAGTTGTAAACTTTTATACTTATAACGAACATGCAATTATTCTATATTTTTGTCATGGTTATTTGTATTAATACAAGTGTTATATGAGATACATTATATGTTAACAATCATTAACTATTGCTAGCCTGACGATGTCATAGATCTATGGGCCTGACAAGCCTATTTGGTGCTAAAGCCAAGGTTATTTCCGGCTCTTGATGACGTATGCTTGTTCATCATGGGAACCAAGTACACTTAGCTAATCGTTATAAACTAAAAACTTATTCTTGGTCAAGGTTTGATTGTAGCTATATGTATTGTATAAACTTGGATAGTCCGTAACCATTGACATTAATTGTCACTTGTAAATCTTTGATACATTTATGTATACTTAACCCATGGAAACTCACAAACTTTCATAGTTGACATTTTATTTTTTAAAATGTTTGAATAAATGCTCAAGTTTGATGATCTCTTGAAGTATGCTCACACCTAGGATTTGGACCTAGAAATAAATGGATAATTTATTTTGGATGTTTATCTTATGTTATGTTTTATTCTTGTTTGAGACTTATGGTTGTAAGTTGCATTTTAAACCTTATGATAATAATATTTTTAATGGTAGCGTTATGTGGCTGTGAACAATCTTAACCCTAATATCTCGATTATTCCACCGTTAAGGTTGGGGTGTGAAATCAGCCTCTAAGATAACTCTTACAGGGTTTGAACTTCACATCCATTCATCACTTAAGTCATAGGTTTTTATAGTTCAAAGTCGAGAGCCTCTCAAATTCGTTCATCATTTAAGTTGGTTGCATCATGATCAGTCCGAGAAGCTGCGTGCCATCAGGTATTTTCTTAATGATTAACCGGTATTATGTGCGCATGTTATATGATCTGTGTGCTTTTAGTAGATTTAGATACTGATGTAGTCAGGATAAGAAATGCTTGGGGTATGAAGAGTAAAGTAAGTGGATAATCACAACTGGCCACTGTAATTAGGTACTTCCTATACTTGACAAAAATTGTAAGACCCTATTCCTGGGACGCTTACAGCCGGTCATTCATCACACATAAAACATGCATTTTCATCATATTACATAAAAACGTTGCAGCGGAACTTTTAAACGTACATTTCATTTAAACATATTAGTTTTTGCAAAACAATACGACGTTATCAAATTACAAAATACATTTTTACATTCCATTACAAAAGCATTATAACAATGGTGCTATTACAAAAGAGCTGAGTAGTCGCCATGTGCCATCCTCAGCAACGTACCTGCCAACTGGAAACACATCAAAGTCAGCGTTGCTGAGTTAGTTCTAGTTTTTAAAATAAAACATATGTACTTCCTTTATAAAACCATTCGTTACTTTCGTACACAATCACACAACATACATACATACAGATAATATAATTATTATCTTCGATTATGTTTGTTACCTTCTTTTATTCATTAATCATCGCACGTTACAATATCATTCACTTCATTCGTTCATAACATCATTTCTTTCGTTCGTTCATTTCATACATATCGCACTTTTTGCACAATTCGCACCTTCGCATCATCGTACCCAAAGTACATATCGCACAAATCGCACACCTGAGGTAGCCAAAATCGCATGCTACATAGCACACAGTAAATACCACATCGCACGTATCGGAGCAGTTACCAAAACTGAACTCCCGGTGTGTCTATAGTCCCTCATGATATCCATCATACATATCGCAAAAATCGCACCAATGGAGTGGTCACTAAGACCGACTCCCCCTGTGTGTGTGAGAACTCTTAGGGCTTAGCCAGAATCGCACGCTATCTCATGGGTTAGCCAAAATCACACGCTACATAATCCACATCAGGTAGCCAAAATCACACGCTACATTGCACACAGTAAATACCACATCGCACGTATCGGAGCAGTTACCAATACTGGACTCCCTACTGTGTCTATGTGCCCTTATGATTTAGCCAAGATCGCATGCTATAAATACACACACAGTTGAGCTAACAACTCTCAATGAGTTGTGAACTTCCTTCCGTACTCTTGCAAGCCATCCTTGCTCTCATTCATTCGTTCATGCTACATTCAATCATTAAGTTCCTCTATTCATTATCTTCCATTTCACGTTACATAATACTTTCATTACATTCATTAGCGTTCAACGCAAAACCATGGGAAGATAATCATACATAGTAATAAGAACATAACAACATACAACATCAATCACACAAGGCAACATCGCACACCCATAACATACATCATGCATAACATACAACATACATAAATACACAACATCAACGTCACACGAATCACACACATCACATCATATAACCATACGACATCATCAATCATCGAACATCACAT
The DNA here is from genome assembly GCA_025506515.1 of Flaveria trinervia. Classification (NCBI taxonomy): domain Eukaryota; kingdom Viridiplantae; phylum Streptophyta; class Magnoliopsida; order Asterales; family Asteraceae; genus Flaveria; species Flaveria trinervia. The sequence goes on along the minus strand of CM046447.1, from coordinate 7,351,241 downwards.
CAGCAGCTCATCATCATACATCATCTTAAATCATCCATACTCATCACATTATCAACAACCCCAAAGGTCCGAGCCTACGTCCGCACTTTCCCAAAAGTCAGACAATACTATGGTCATTCAGGCGTATGGACCCTATTCGGTCACATGGTCTTCCATACGTATGAAAACAATCAGGCAAATGGACCTCCAGTCGCATAGCCTCCACCGCATACTTCCCATACGAATGAACCTCAGTCGCATGACATCCGGGCGTATGGACCTCAGTTGCCTGACTTTCATGCGAATGGCCCTCAGTCACACACCTTTCGTGTGTATGAACCTTAATCACACTACTCACAGGCGTATGGACTCCAGTCACATGACCCTAAGTCGCATGACCTTCATCCGCATTTCATTTAGTCGTATGACCTTCATCCGCAATTCCTTCAGCGCATTACTTTCATGCGAATGAACCTCAGTCGCACACCTTTTGTGCGTATGGACCTAGTTGCATGCCATTCAGACGCGTGGGCCTTCAGTCGCATAGCCCTAGCTGGGTGCAGAATGTAGTTCATCCCGAACTGCAGTCGCCATGTTCGACCTCTAAACTCTTCCAAACCTCTTTTAAGCTCAAATCAACCATTCTAAACCTTAGGGAAGCATACCACGACATCATTCAAGAACAACCATGCCCGAAATCAAGCCCCAAATGAAGCATACTCATACACATACATACATAAACGAGTTTACACCCAAATACCCAAAAATAGTTTTCAGATGTGTTGTAGCTCCAAAATCATTCAAAGACGTGTAAATGAGGGGTCCTAGAATTCACATAAACGATCTCGTCGAGTAGAGCTTCGATTTGACCCGCTACACTTCAATTTCCATGCTCGAATCCACCCGAACCAAGCTTTTCTCCTCTTTTCTCCTTCTCTTCTCCCTTGGCTGAGTTTTGGCAAGAATGGGGAGGGTGTGGGCTAACCTCCCCTTTTATACCCCCACTCATCCAAGTTTTCTTCCCATTTTGGCAAGTTTGGTCCCTCGACTTTGGACTTTATTTATTTTCTTCTTTCGTCGGCTTCAAAGAACAATTCTGGGTGTTATAAAATTGGGCTATTCTCTTGAATGACCATGTTAGTGTTTGTATCTTATAGCATGTTAGAGGATGGCTGGTGGTAATTGGTCAAAGGCTTCATGTGGTGGAGGTCGTGGTGGACGTGGTGCTGGACCACGGGTCACAAGAGGAAGACCTCGAGCTGAAGAGGTGGTTCATGAAGAACCCGAGACCCCATATCCAGAGGCTGGGGATGAGAGTGCTTACTTGAGAGCCTTAGTGAGTGAGGCTGTTGTGGAGGAGTTTATCAGGTCATGCAGACGATCCTACCATCTGTGATGACTGAAGTGATAAAGGCAGTACGAGAAGGTGAAAGGGAGGAGAGGAGAAGGTCCACAGGATAAAGAGAGCAAGCGGAGACTAAGATGGTTGTCTCTACTGATGAAGAGGAAGAGGAAGAGCCTGTTCCTGAGGCAGAACAAGGCTACAACTACGGGGCATTTCAAAGGTGTAAGCCCCGAACTTTCAATGGTAATGGTACTACTGCTGCTGCTCACTGATGGGTGAGAGAGATGGAGGCTGTAATTAATATCAGCAAGTACTAGGAAGATCAGAAAATGAAGTTTACCACCCACTCATTCATGGACTTGGCGTGTGTTGGTGGGACAATATTGTCCAAGGGAGGGTAGCAGGCCTATTAGGAGAATGAGGTTTAAAAAGTTGAAGAAGTTGCTGATTGAAGAGTTTTGTCCAAACCGAGAGATGGACAAGGTTGGGGGGAGTTCCTGAGTTGGTGGGGGGAACAATGAACCATTACCAATACACCACCAAGTTTAAAGAAATGGCACGATTGGTACCGGATCAGGTGATGCCTCTATCACAAAATATTCAAAGGTACAATCAAGGATTGCCGGCAGATATCCACAGGCACCTGATCACCGCTCGGCCGAGTACATTTAGGTCAGCGGTTGTATGATGAGCGGGACGTGGTGGGGGCTAAGGTGAGCAAGAAGGGTGGTGTCGATAGAAACTAGAATGGGAAATAGTTTAGATGTGGCGGAGCCGCTCCAAACAATAAGGTGGCAAAGGTGGCTGACCGGCGTGTGGTCATATCTGGTGTAGGGTCGAAAAGATGTGGTAAATGCAGGAAGGAGCATTCGGGAGAATGCAAAAAAGGATCAACATTTGCTTCAAATGTGGGAGCCTGGTCTAAAGGGCAGAGGGCGAGCACCAGAGCATTCATAATGATGCAGGAGGAGGCTAGGATGACCCCGATGTTGTGTTAGGTATGTTTTTAGTGAACCAAACTCTAGCATCTATGTTATTTGATTCTAGTGCTAGTTAAAGTTTTATTTATGCTGCCTTCTGTGCTAAATTGCCTGTTAGTAGTAGGAGTATAGATAAGCCCTTAAATGTAGAAACTGGCATAGGTAAGTCTACCAGGATTTCTAAGATGAGAGAAGGTTGTGACGTAGAACTTGAAGGTCGTAAGTTCCTGTTAGACCTTTTGTGATGGCCTTAGGCGGGTTTGATGTTGTTCTAGGAATGGATTGGTTGGCGGACTATGTGGAAAACATTGTGTGTTGCAAGAAGATGATCGGGTTGATAGTGCCTGACGGGAGTTTGGTGATGGTTTACGGTGATCGGGTCACTACGATTCCGAAAGTGATTTCGATGGCGGAGGCGGGAAAGTGCATGAGGCGTGAATGTAATGCCTACTTGGTCTACGTGAAGGACGTGGATAAGCCAACACCATAATTGTCCGATGTACCAGTTGTGTGTGACTTTCCAGATGTGTTCCGAGAAGATTTACCAGGTATGCCACCGGACCGCGAGATCGAGTTCCAAATTGATTTGATACCAGGTGCCCAATCTGTTGCTAAGGCACCATATCGGTTGGCTTCGATCAAGATGAAGGAACTAATGGAGCAATTGCAGGAGGTGCTCAATTAGGGGTTCATTAGACCAAGTATCTCTCCATGGGGTGGTCTGGTTCTATTTATGAAGAAGAAGGATGGTAGCATGAGAATGTGTATTGACTACCATGAGTTGAACAAGTTGACAGTGAAGAATCGGTACCCATTACTGAGAATTGAGCATCTGTTTGATACGCTCCAATGTGCCAGTTAGTTCTCGAGGATAGATCTTTGATCTGGTTACCATTAGTTAAAAGTGAAGGAGCAAGATATTCCTAAAACAGCTTTTCGTACGCGTTATGGACACTACAAGTTCCTCGTTATGTCTCTTGGTTTAACCAACGCACTAACTACTTTTAAGGACTTGATGAATCGAATGTGTCGGCCGATGTTGGATAAATCAGTGATTGTGTTTATTGATTATATCATGATTTATTCGAAGAGTGAGGAGGAGCATGCTAGTCATATTCGGGAAGTGTTGGAGACGTTGAGGAAGGAGAAGTTGTATGCTAAGTTCTCCAAATGCGCGTTCTGGTTGCGTGAGGTTTTGTTCTTGGGTCACGTGGCGAATCCCGAGGTGATTATGGTAGACCTAGCGAATGTTGAAGCGGTGATGCAATGGAAATCACCAAAGACGACATCCGAGATTCGTAGTTTCTTGGGTTTGGCAGGCTATTATAGGAGATTTATTCAACATTTCTCTAACATAGCTTATCCGTTGATTAATTTGATCCATAATGATGTGAAGTTTGTGTGGGGTCATGATTAAGAGAAGGCATTTGAGGAGTTAAAGGCGAGGTTGACTCAAGCTCCTGTCTTGTCGTCACCCAATAGAAGCAAAGATTTGGTGGTTTATTCAATGCTTCTTACTCAGGGTTGGGATGTGTGTTGATGCAGCAAGGAAAGGTTATAGCCTATGCATCTCGATAGTTGAAAGTTCATGAGGTTAGTTATCCTACTCATTACTTAGAGCTAGGAGCTATGGTCTTTGCAATAAAGATTTGGAGGCACTACTTATATGGGAGAAAGTGCACCATATTCACTGACCACAAGAGCTCGAAGTATTTCTTTGAGCAGAAAGACTTTAACATGGGGCAAAGAAGATGGTTGGAGCTTATAAAGGATTATGATTATGAGATATATTACCATCCGGGCCAACGTGGTGGCAGATGGCCTTAATCGAAAGGAAAAACCTGAGCCGATTCAGGTGAAAGCCTATCAGTTGATTATGACCTCTAATGTGATAAAAGAGGTCAAGGAGTTTCAAGATAAGACATTAAAGGAAGATCATCTTAATTTCTAAAGAATGAGAGGTCTGGTCGCAGAGTTGGGTGAAAATGCACTTTGTGTTAGAACCCGATTCGAATGGATATGGATTCCTTGTTTTGGGGATCTACGTGGGAAGATTATGGACGAAGCTCATAAGAGTCGATACTCCATTCATCCTGGTGCTACAAAGATGTATCAAAATATGAAGAAAGATTATTGGTGGCTGGATATGAAGCGTGACGTAGTGGAGTACGTGGGTAAGTGCCTTACTTGCTTACAAGTGAAGGCGGAGCATGAGAAGCCATAAGTGAAGATCCAACCGTTGGATATACCGGAGTGGAAGTGCGAGAATATCACCATGGACTTTATTATGAAGCTACCGCGTACCACGCGAGGGTATGATGCTATATGGCTGTTAACCACATGACCCAAAAACTTCACCTCTCGCAGCCAGAACTCACACTTCGAGGACTTGGCGAAAAGTTTCTCTTCTCTTAACAGTTCCAGTATTGCCCGAAGGTGTTCTTCATGGTCCTCCTTCGATCGAGAGTAGATAATTATGTCGTCAATGAATACGATCACAAACTTATCCAAGTAAGGTTTGCACACCCGATTCATCAGGTCCATGAACACAGCTGGTGTGTTAGTCAATCCGAACGGCATGACCAAGAACTCATAGTGCCCATAACGAGTTCTAAACGCTGTCTTTGGTACGTCCTCCTCGAAAACCCTTAGTTTGTGATATCCAGATCGAAGGTCGATCTTGGAAAAATACGAAGCTCCTTGTAACTGATCAAACAGGTCGTCGATCCTGAGGAGTGGATACCGATTCTTCACAGTTAGTTTGTTCAACTCACGGTAGTCAATGCACATACGGAACCACCCATCCTTCTTCTTGACAAATAACACTGGTGCTCCCCAAGGCGAGTGACTCGGCCGAATAAAACCCTTCTCCAGTAGTTCCTGTAACTGGCTAGATAACTCTTGCATTTCAGACGGTGCCAACCGATACGGTGTCTTTGCTACCGGTGTAGCTCCAGGAACCAACTTAATACGAAATTACACCTATCGTGGAGGAGGCAAACCAGGCAAGTCATCAGGAAATACATCTGGGTAATCCCGCACTACAGGGATATTTGCCAATTTCTGCTCCTCTTCCTTCTTTTCCACCACGGGAGCCAGAAAAGAGTAGCACTGTTTTCGTAAACTCTGGCGTGCTTTCATGCAGGAAATAAGCTTTAAGTTTCTCCCAGTCTTTCTCCTTGAATTCTGAGTACTCCCTATCTGACATAGGGATTCACACTACCTTGTCTCGACAGACAAACTCAGCCCGTGTTTCAACAACCAATCCATTCCCACAATCACGTCGAAACTTCCTAACTCGAAGGGTATCAAGTCTATATCGAAGGCGTGATTCTATAATATTATCGAGCACTTTCTAATAATATCGTCGGCCTGAACAATCCTACCATTGGCCATTTCTACAGAGTAGCTAGTTTCTAGCCTACTAGGACTCAAATCGAGCAATTGCACAAATTCAGAAGATATAAAGCTATTGTCTGCCCAGTGTCAAATAATAAAGATGAAAAGTGATTATTGAGTAAGTGTGCACCCGTGAAAACATTTGGGTCCTGACGGGCATCATCGGCTCCAATGACAAAAGCGCGTCCCCGGGCCGCGTTCCCTGGTTTGTCGGGCCTTGATTTCCAGCTATAGCCATAGTCTGATGCTGGTTGTTCCCTTGTTGGTCCGATGCCCGATTCAGTTTGGGGCACATGTTCCGGTAGTGATCAGGGCTTCCACACTCATAACAGCCCCTGGCGTTCCAGGCGGGGTTAACCGCGTTGACTGGTGCGACCATATTCGACGTTGTTCTGCAGTCTCTTGCTAAATGTCCCGGCCGTCTACAGTTAGCGCACACCCGGCACGGCATAGCTGGGGGATGATGAAAGTTGCACCTATCGAATCGGGGGTGCGGACCCACATATTCTCGCCTGCCCTGGGTCACGACCACAAAATTTCTGGTTGTCTTGGCCCTTTTCTCGAATTTCCCGGCACTCGACCGGCTCATTTCCCCAACTTCTTTCCTTTTCTCTGCTCCCCTGCCCAATACCCCTATTCTCACCATCTCATCAGTTCAAGCGCCAGCCTTCAGAATCACGCTCTGAATAGTAGGAGGAGCACTAGCGGTTACCATTGCCTGGATTTGAGGCGCAAGTCCCCAAATGTACCTCTCTATCCTTTTTGATTCCGGGGTGACTAGATGCGGAACCAACCTTGCTAGCTCGTGAAAACGATCGGTGTAAGCTGCGTGCCCAGCCCCCACCATGGCATGATTCCAGAACTCATGCTCAAGTTTTTGCATCTCATTGAGAGGACAGTACTCCTCGGTGCTTAGGGCCTTGAACTCATCCCACAACATTTGCATCGCCGATTCTCTTCCCCTAGCCTGAATCTGAGTGTTCCACCACGTTAGTGCCTTGCCCTGTAGTGAGCAAGTGGCATACTTAATCCTTTGGCTGTCGAGGCATTCGTTGATGTCGATCACGACCTCCATCTTTTCAAGCCATCTGGTCAGAGCTATGGCTCCACCCTTGCCATCAAACTCTCGTGGTTTACAAGCCACAAATTCCTTGTATGAACATCCCCGTCTAACATTCACAATTCCAGTTTCATTACCGGCTGTACCACCATTTGCGGTCTCCTGATTGCTTTCGTTCCCAGTCGGGTTCCCGTTATCCTCGTTATCATGGCCACCATCCCCGTGGGGGTGAGAATTCTAACAACATCGATCACTTGGGCCACGATAGTCGGAATTAGTGCGGCCAGCTGTTGAGCGATTAAGGCTGCCAAATCAGCGTTTCCTGCTCCTGGAGTGACATTGGTAGGACCATCACTTGTTCTCGGTGGTCTACCTCTACCTCTGCCTCTGCCTCTCGGGGCTTCACTTCCGCCACTGTTGCTGCGGGTAACTCTTCGAGGCGGCATGTTCTAATCATAAGAATAGCAAATGCATAAGTTTTAACCATTGCAGGACACATTATCCATGTCAAATTAAGGTCTAACTTTCTGGGTTAAGACCATACTTATGGTTGTCACACATCGCATACAAATTGTAAATTTCTCACACCATGTATAAGTAATGTCCAAACAGTAGTCCATCGTAATGATGGCATGTCCATGCATGAAATCAAGTTTAGTCTAGTGAAGGTTGCCTATTTCCTCCCCTCTCGAGGTCTCAGACATAACCTCCTCGGGGTAAATCCTAGTGCTTAAGGTCAAACGCAATAGCATGATTTATGAAGATCTCGTTGGGTTCAATACCCGGATTGATAAAGCAACTCGGTGCGCAGAGGGAAACGGAAGATCCAATATAAACATCCCATAAAGAGTGAGCACAAGGGCTCCCTCACGGGGTGAAGTGATCACGAAACAGATAGTTAATCGAGCAAGTAATAAGGAACACGTATGAGATAAAAAATGCACACTACCCTTGCATGAAAATCTACATAAAGGTTCCTAGGTTATAGTCTAGGTCAAGTGTATTGCCTAATTCTCTATAACCAATGGCTCTGATACTAGTTTGTCACACCCCCGCTAAGAGCAGAAACACGGGGGCATAACGAGACTGGAATCGTCATAACACATGGTAAGCGATAGAGGTGCAATAATAATAATGATGACAAGCGTGTCATGACAACACCCGACAACAAGGGGACTTGTGTCGTGTTTAGTCAGTATTCACGGCAACATAGCCATAAGCAAAAACATGATACATAAATCATAATACATAGATGATAACATTGTATGCAATTCCCACAACCCGGGAACAAGTTACAAAGTATAATGTTGTTTGAAATAGATACATCAATTGTTTTCAAAATGACAAGTTTGGCCCGAAAATGCATCCTAGGGTCTCCACTAAGGCAGCACACCTAGAACCCCAGCTAGCATGATCACCTGAAAAGATATGCTCAAAATGGTCAACAAAATTGTTGGTGAGTTCGCAGGTTTAAAGTAAATAAGTAATTGATGTTGTATAAAGTTGTTGTAGAATACCGTGCATACAGTTATAAGTAAGCAAAATCACATGACAAGAGCTTTACAACCAAACTTAATGACGTACACAAAGAATCTTGTCGGAATATATTCACCCAAGGCCCGTTCCTAGCTTTTGTTGGTACTAACTAGTATACCAACACGAGGGTGGGGGTGTCAACCCAGTAGTACTACCAATACCTAACCGTTGGTTCCACACTGGAATTAAATGGTTGTAAGAAAGAACTACAAAGCAGACTCAAGCATGTATCAGATAAGTACCCACATAACAATAGCATGTTGATTTTAAGTATGTATATTGTATGTATACTGTACATCATAGAAAACGGGCGAGCATACTTTTCCCCCATGTTTGTAAATGTTTGCAAAGTAGTATAAGTACAAAAAGGGGCCACGAAACTCACATGTTAAGTGGTAAGTATGAATGATTCGGGATTCCCAACAGTTGTATGCAGAGACAGTCAAACACCTATTCACAGTTATTGTTAAGCATTAATGACGTGTATAAAGCGTATAGTAATGCTTGGTCGGTTCGGGTTGTATCGATTCGGTCGTGGGTAGCACACACACACAAGTGGACACACGTATCAGATCTTATGTAGATCCAAGTACTACGAGTAGTCATCATTGCTTATGACATCCGTGAAATGATCTCGTGGTTATGAAAGATAGCACTTGTTAAGTATTTGGAGTTCCAATTGGAATGTCGATAATTGAAAAATGTTAGGTTGTTTTCAATTGAAATAGTATGTGCATGTTGATAGCGTTGACTTTAATCTTTGTGGTCAAGCAATGACACTTTTACTGATGTTACCTTATCATCATCAGTCGTTCAAGGGGAAATTCACACACAACATCATCAGTCAGACAACAGGACCAGACGCTCGACTCAACGCTCCATCTGTATGAATCAACCTTCAATCGTACGAATCAGCTTCATTCGTACGATTGAGTCTTCATTCGCATGACTGGCATTCAGTCGTACCACACAACACACATTCGCACGACCCAACCTCCATGCGCACGAATCAACCCTCAATCGTGCGAATTAGCTACTTTCGTGCGATTGAACCTTCATTCGTATGATTGGACTCCAGTCGTGCGAAACACGCACAATCGCATACATTCAGTCGGTCACCTGACTCAATTGCACACACACTCATCCGCACTGACTCAATCGCACACATATTCATTCGATCACAAAACTTAGTCGCATGACATCCCTAGTCGCACGATTCAGTCGCCCGAAAGACACAATTGCATGACTCAGTCGCACGACTCACCCAGTCGCACGGCTCAGTTGCATGACAGACCCAGTCGCCTGAACTGCAGGTTCGCGACTGTAGAAGTGCAGAGCAGCCTTCGGCTGCTCCGAGCATGGGTTTTACACAACAAGGACTTTGAGAAACACTCTACAAACATACACAAACATGAAACACAAGCAGAAAGACCTCACACGCACCCACACGACCTCATGTGTTCGAGTTGAACCCGAACACCCGAAACCCTAGTTTGGACAGCCGTGAATAAGCAAGGAAACGGACAACCAAGGTCATTTACATGCTAGAATAGAGTAGACTAGGCCGTAGATGGTGTCTAGACAACAAGAACAAGACCAAGAGGGTTGGATTTGGTGCTAGAATGAAGAAGATGTGAAGAATAAGGTGAAGAGGATGAAGAAGATGAAGATGAAATGAGATTAAGGGCTGGAGTATGGGCTTATATACCCATCCCAAGTTTGCAAAATGGCGAGTTTAGTACCTGCACTTAACCCTCGAGTTCCCCAAAATTTGTTTCGGTTGATTACGATCTTAAAATGTTCGTTATATTAAGGTTAAAAGCGTGTTTAATGGTATTTGATAGTCTAAAATGGTTTTATTAATGACAATGGTTGAAATTAAAAATGATATATTTGGTGGTAATGGTGATGAAATTTATAAAAGGTTTATGCTTAGCACACGTTCTCGGAGGAAGCACACAGGCACAAGGGAAAATAAAGCCAACATGATTCCTTAAATCAGGAGTTCATGAAGAAAAGGAAGAATAATTAAAATATTTCTATGCTTATTTATGTTGTTCGACGGACCTTAAGGTGACGGATGTCACACTATGTCGGGTAGTACGTTATGATCCATGTCGGGTAATAACAAGCCTGCAAACACAAACAATTATTTAATTGATGATATGATCATGCAATTAAATAACCACACCAAATTTAGAAAAAATAGGTTTTCTAAATAAGTTGCATATGAGATGGAACAACTTATTAGGATATTTTGTTCATGAATATTATTTGTAATGTTATTTAAGTAGGTCAGATAACATCAAATAATAAAAGGGTGTATAACTTATACAATTAAATGGTTAATTGTATAACTTATTAAGTGACTAGTTTAATATATGTGTGTATTTGTTTAAGAGGGAAACCCCCCTTTTCGGCCGCCCCTTTGAAGGGGATTGGCCCCTTTTTTCTTCCTTGAAAACACACACAATAAGTGATGTCCAACACTCAATGTCCAACACTCAAGACATGCAAAATTAAAAACAAAACTCTCCTCTCTCTCTCTCTCAAGGAGCAGATTTTGGAGGTTTTGAGTTGTTTTGGTGGTGTTTCTTCCTAAAAAGAACGTGTTTTGCAATCAAGCTTGGGCTATACAAGCTTGAGAGGACCTCCTTTGGTGCCTTGGTCGATTTCTTGGACAACATCGTCTTCCATTCTCGAAAATCTTGCTGCTGAAAGGTAGATTATGGCAGCTTCTTCATAGCTGTCCATAATGTGTTGGTTGCATGTTCATAGTAAGCATGATTCACATATAAAAGGTTCTCTTGTTCTTGGGTTTGTTTAAAACTTATAACATCAAAGATTAATCTGGATTTTCAGCTTATAAACAATGTTATTATGATCCACTTCCGCTGCGTTTTTCAGAAAGTTTAATAGGTTAAACTTGGATTTCATCTTCTAACAAACACTACAAAATTAACACACATACAAATGGGTTAACCTATATATTTGTTTGTAGATCCAAATATAATTTCATCCACATAGATAATGTCTGGATAATATCTTTTCCTCTTGTTCTTTTGAAGAGAGTCTGATCAGTCTTTCCTCTTTCATATCCATGTTCAAGAAGAAAGGATGATAGAGTGTCATACCACTTTCTTGGAGCTTGATGAAGACCATATAGAGCTTTGTCAAGCTTCTAAACTCTGTGAGGGAAATTTGGATCTTCAAAGCCAGGTGGTTGCTCACATAGACCTCCTCAGCAATCTTTCCATACAGGAAGGCACACTTTACATCCATTTGATAAACAGTAAATTTCATGGTTGCAGAATATGCTAGAAAGATTCTGATTGCTTCTAGTCTGGCAATAGGAGCAAACACTTCGTCATAGTTGATTCCTTCTTCTTAAGTGTATCCTTGTGCCACTACTCTTGCTTTGTTTCTATGACGATCCCTCTATCATTAGTCTTGCTCGTGTATAGCCATCTGGTACCGATAGGGTATTGTCCTTTGGGAAGATCTACCAATTGCCATACTTCTTGTTTCTTGAATTGGAGTAATTCTTACTTCATTGCTTCAACCCAGCTATTGTCTTGAAGTGCCTCTTTGACTTTCTTAGGTACTATTTGACACAGAAAGCATGAGAACGAATAGATGTTCGCAATACTGGATTTGCTTCTTGTTACCCTCTCATTAAGATCACCAATAATGGTATCAACCGGATGATTCTTGTGTACTCTTGTGGTTGGAATGGAGTCACTAACAATTGTTACATCAAGATTGGAGACATTTAGTTCATTATGGTCAGAGGCACATTCATCAGACTCTGTTTCAGTTCCTTCTACAGCTTCAGCATCACTAAGATTGCTTACATCATTTGATGTCCTTTGTGTTTCAACTGGAGGAGTAGCCCGTTTTTGATTTCTGATCTCATTTGACTGCTTGCATCAATCTTCTAGGAATCTTGTGAAAGTGGGAGATTGTAGGATTCTATATGCCCAAGACACGTAGAATATTGATGCGGTTAGTACGTTATGATCCAAGTCGGGTTATACCCAATAACAAGCTTTGCAAACACAAACAATTATTTAATTGATGATATGATCATGCAATTAAATAACCACACCAAATTTAGAAAAAATAGGTTTTCTAAATAAGTTGCATATGAGATGGAACAACTTATTAGGATATTTTGTTCATGAATATATTTTTAATATTATTTAAGTAGGTTAGATAACTTCAAATAATAAAAGGGTGTATAACTTATACAATTAAATGGTTAATTGTATAACTTATTAAGTGACTAGTTTAATATATGTGTGTTTTTGTTTAAGAGGGAAACCCCCCTTTTGAACATGTTTTCGGCCGCCCCTTTGAAGGGGATTGGCCCCTTTTTTCTTGCTTGAAAACACACACAATAAGTTATGTCCAACACTCAATGTTCAACTCTCAAGACATGCAAAATTAAAAACAAAACTCTCCTCTCTCTCTCTTAAAGAGCTCTCGGCACAAGCAGCAGATTTTGGAGGTTTTGAGTTGTTTTGGTGGTGTTTCTTCCTAACAAGAAGGTGTTTTCAATCAAGCTTGGGGTATACAAGCTTGAGAGGACCTCCTTTGGTGCCTTGGTCGATTTCTTGGACAACATCGTCTTCTATTCTCGAAAATCTTGCTGCTGAAGGGTAGATTATGGTAGCTTCTTCATAGCTGTCCATAATGTGTTGGTTGCATTTTCATAGTAAGCATCATTCACATATAAAAGATTCTCTTGTTCTTGGGTTTGTTTAAAACTTATAATATCAAATATTAATCTGTATTTTCAGCTTATAAACAATGTTATTATGATCCACTTCCGCTGCGTTTTTCAGAAAGTTAATAGGTTAAACTTGGATTTCATCTTCTAACAAACCCTACAATGGCATCTAGAGCCGGTTATGTGGATTGCTTGCTTGTTCTTGTCCTTTAAAAATCGTTTTTATGGGACTTCATAACCCTCTTATGGGCTGCAATATCATGTATGTTGAATCCCCAAACTTTCAAGGTTATATTACACATGCTTGTGATTAAACCTTGAAAGATATGTATGTTGATATGTATATTGTTTGGACATGTTAAAACCTGAAATCTCAGTTCATGTTGGCTGAAACTTCATGGGTTTTAGTGGGGATTCTTTGTATTTTGGATGATATGATGGAATTTTCGTTAGTGCATAACCTAGCTTTTGGCCTTGTGTTGTTTGGATGAATGCAATGGTTGTTTTGTTTATTCCATGGGGTTGTATATTAGTTTATTTGTGCTTTGTTTAAAAATATAATTTATTTATTATTGGTTTGTAATAAATAGATTAGGTGTATTTTTCATTTTACTAGATATCTTGTATTAGGACTTATATCTTGTAAAATGAAGATGTACGCGTTGGAAGCACAAAGGAGGCCATAAGAGAAACATGGAACATTTTGGATGCGGTTTCAAGTGGGAGGCTTTTGGAAGCTTTCTATGTGTTTTGTTATGACCTTAGGAATGCCCTATGGACCACACTTGTGATGGAAAACAAGTGTAGACCACATTAGATGCTATGGTTATGCACATATGCTATGTTGTTTTGTTTATATTATTGTGGTTGATGGCATGTATGTGATATTTGCTTTATCAATCCTATCCATGATCTAAACAAACTAATTAAAAGATTCTTAATCATTAAAAGGAAATAAAAGGTTATTAAAATGATTTAATGATTTTAAAGATTAAAATGGATTTTAATCAGAGGATCATAGGGTATCTTGTATTTGAAAGCATGCAAGTACACGTACATAGAGTTTTCTAAACTAGAATTATGAAATCTCTAAATATTTTCAAACAAGTTTAACACCGTCCTTATGCACAAAACTTGAGTCATTTGGAAACTCTTAATGGGATAAAGGTCACCTAACCATTTAGAGGGAACTTGTGACTTAAGGTGGGGATACCACATTTGTGGGATAAAGGTCACCTAACCACTTATGATTGGTAAACTCACATGTGTGTGCAAGTAGGGTAACTTGATTTGCAAACATGTTAAATGGATCACCTACAATATGGTTTTCAAATGGTGTTGATGGAATTAATATGCCGACTTTACATATGATGTTTAAAGTCGATCCCATACCTCTAGAAGTTGCAAATGGTTGCAACCGTCAATCGTTGACCACCTTATTAATTTAAATCGTGGGATAAAGGTCACCTAACCACAATTTAAATGTAATGTGGGGTTGTAAATTTTAATATAAAAATGACCTTAAAAGGTATTAATTATTTAAAATAGCAATATCGAAAATACTAAAATAGATCTTTGTTAAATTTTGAAGATGGCCACCAATAATGATAATCATGATAATTCATCCGCGTCCGCCCAATCATTGCGAGCGATTCTCTAAAAGGAACGTCTAAATCATAATAATTTCATTGATTGGTATTGAAACTTGAGAATCATTCTCAAGCAAGAGAGACAATCATATATTTTAGACGACCCTATCCCCGATCAACCTACTGAGGATGATGAGGAGGCCTATAACGATTGGCTGAAGTACACTGAGGACTCCATCCAAGTGTCTTGTCTCATGCTGGCGAACATGACTCCGGATCTCCAAAAGGAGTATGAACATCACGGAGCTTATGACATGATAACCCAGCTGAAGGAAACGTTCCAACAGCAAGCGAGGGTTGAGCGCTTCGAAACGGTTCGAGCACTCCATGCATGTCGTATGGACGAAAACCAATCGGTTTCATCTTATGTACTTAAGATGAAAAGCCACATTGACCGCCTTGAAAGGCTTAATTGTCCTGTCTCGAAGGAATTGGCCACGGATTTGATCCTCAATGGCCTTACCAAGAAGTTCGAGACATTCGTGTTGAACTACAACATGAATGCTTGGGACAAAAGCATTGGTGAGCTTCACTCAATGCTCAAAACGGCCGAGGTGGCCATAGGTAAAAGGGTTTTACCCGTTCTCACCATCAATGAAGGTGGGAACAAGAAAAGGCCTCTCCCACACCCAAGGCAAAGGTTGCCAAGGGCAAGGGACCCGTATGGGGAAAAAAGGAAAGGGGTGGTAAGGGTGCCCCCCAAACCACAAGAGAAGAAGCAAAAGTTTGCTACTAATGACCCATGCTTCAAGTGTGGGGAGATTGGGCATTGGGCAAGAAATTGTCCTGTCCATCTCCAAGAGTTGAAAGCAAAGAGGGATGTTGGGCAAACCTCAGGTACAATATACATGATCCATATTGATTTAAACAAGATATCCTCTAACACATGGGTATTAGATACCGGATGTGGAACTCATATTTGCAAATTGTTGTAGGGGTTCAAAAGAAGTAGTGACTTCAAGAAAGGGGATGTTAGCCTCTACATGGGCAATGGGGCTAAAGTTCAAGTTGAAGCTCGTGGTGACTATATCTTGAAACTTCCAAATGGTTTGGAAGTAACTTTGAACAATGATTTGTATGCTCCTAGTTTGACTAGGAATATTATTTCTGTAGCCCTATTAAAACAATTTGGATATGTATTATCATTTGTTGAAACAGATATTCATGTTCCTTTAAATGATATGTTCTACTTTAAAGCTACTCCCATTAATAGTATTTATGAAATGGTTCATGAAAATACTTTAAATAGTTCATTGTACCAAACTAGCACCAAGAAACTCAAGTTGGATTTGAGTGATACCTATCTTTGGCATTGTCGTCTTAGTCATATAAAAAATAAAAGAATTCAAACACTACAAAAGAATGGTCTTTTAAAAACAAATGAATGTGATTCATTTGATGTATGTGAATCTTGTCTACAAGGAAAAATGACTAAGGCACCCTTTAGTGGATCTAACGAAAGGGTAAAAGATTTATTAGGAATCATACATTCGGATGTATGTGGTCCTTTTAAGCCAATGACTAGGAATGGTGAAAGATACTTCATTACCTTTACCGACGATTATAGTCGCTATGGGTATGTGTACTTATTAAGGCACAAAGATGAAGCTTATGAAATGTTCAAAATCTTCAAGAATGAAGTAGAAAATCAACTCAACAAGTCAATTAAAGTTCTCCACACTGATAGAGGAGGTGAATACCTAGTGATGCTTTTCAAGATCATTTTAGGAGTTGTGGGATTGTCTCAAAACTCACTCCACCTGGAACACCACAACATAATGGTGTGTCTGAGAGGAGGAATCGAACCTTATTGGATATGGTCCGATCTATGATGGCTAGAAGCACATTACCTCTATCATTTTGGGGTTTCGCTTTGCTCTCCGCGGACCGTATTCTAAATATGGCCCCAACCAAAAAGGTTGAAAGGAAACCCTTTGAGAAGTGGCATGGAAGAGTTCCATCCCTATCATACTTAAGGGTCTGGGGTTGTGAGGCTTATGTTAAGACTCCCACCCCAAATAAATTTGAAGTCCGATCCACCAAGTGCATCTTTGTTGGATATCCTAGAGATTCTATGGGATATTATTTCTATGATCCACTGGAACAAAAAGTGTTTGTTGCCACAAAGGGTGAGTTCTTAGAAGCAAAGTTCCTTATGGAAGGAACTAGTAGTAGAATAGTGGATCTTGAGGAGGATCAAGAACCACAACCAATGCATGTTTGGTTGAACCTAGCACTCAACATGAGGATGTTGAAGATGATCAAGTGGTTGATCAATACACACAAAACGTTCGCAGAAGTGGTAGAACTAGTAATCCACCTGAAAGATACAGATTTTTCATGGATGGATGCTATGTGGTAGATTCAGATGAACCAACCACATACCATGATGCAGTGTCCAATTCGGATTGTGACAAATGGCTCGAGGCCATGAGCATTGAGATGCAATCCATGCATGAAAATCAAGTATGGGACTTGGTTGTACCACCTCTTAACTCCAAAGTAGTTGGAAGCAAGTGGGTTTTCAAGAAGAAAATTGATATGCATGGAAACTTGGATACTTATAAGGCTAGACTTGTAGCAAAGGGTTTCACTCAAACTCAAGGGGTTGATTATGATGAAACTTTCTCACCTGTTGTGACGCTAAAGTCTATAAGGATAATGTTTGCCATAGCTGCTCATTATGATTATGAGATTTGGCAAATGGATGTCAAAACCGCTTTCCTAAATGGATATCTTGAGGAAGATGTCTATATGGTTTAGCTTGAAGGTTTTGTCGATCCAAAACATCTGATAAGGTATGCAAGTTAAGGAATCAATCTATGGATTGAAACAAGCATCGAGAAGTTGGAATCACCGTTTTGATGAGAAATAATTAAATTTGGATTCATCAAGAACGCTGATGAAGCTTGTGTGTATAAGAAAGCTAGTGGGAGCATCATCATTTTTCTAGTATTATATGTTGATGACATACTACTATTTGGAAATGACATTCCAACCTTGGAAGGTGTAAAAACCTGGATTGGAAGTTGTTTTTCCATCAAAGATCTTGGTGAAGCGACCTATATTCTGGGAATAAGGATCTATAGGGATAGATCAAGGCGGTTGATTGGTTTAAATCAAAGTGCATACATTATTAAAATCTTGAAAAGGTTCAAGATGGAGAACTCTATGAAAGGTACGGTACCTATTCAAAGAGGAACGATATTGAGTACGACTCAATGTCCTAGCTCAAAGGATGAGCAAGATAAAATGAAGGCAATGCCATACGCATCTGCTATTGGATCCATCATGTATGCAATGATATGCACTCGATCGGACGTGTCATGCGCCTTAAGCATGACAAGCCGATACCAGGAAACTCTTGGAAATAGTCATTGGATGGTTGTTAAGAACATACTTAAGTACCTAAGGAGGACAAAAGATATGTTCCTAATCTATGGATCTGGTGATGAGGAACTCGTTGTAAAAGGTTACACGGATGCGATTTTCCAGACAGATCGTGATGATTCACGGTCACAGTCGGGATATATTTTCATTCTAAATGGAGGAGCGGTCTCTTGGAAGAGCTCCAAACAAGATGTGGTGGCTCTATCAACTACAGAATCAGAATACGTGCCGCCTCATTCGCAGCTCAAGAAGCTGCATGGTTGAAGAAATTCCTTGCCGATCTAGGGGTTGTCCCTTCCATTCAGGACCCCCTAGAGATCTTTTGTTATAAAGAGGGTGCGATTGCTCAAATCAAGGAACCTCGTGCTCATCAAAAGACTAGGCACATGAAAGACATGTATTCGCATAGTTCACATGGATCAGAACATTGCGGATCCTCTCACGAAGCTCCTTGAAAAGGCAAAGCATGAAGGTCATACTTGTGCCATGGGACTTCGATATTCTAGTGATTGGATTTGATCTGTAAATTTTGTATTTGGATATGTGGAACTCTTTATTATTTGAATAAAATTATTTGGTTATAATCTTTCAATTAATGTTCCAATTTAGCATGTTTAATCCATGAGTAAATTGTTTACTCTAAACGTCCGTAGTCGTTCAGATTTGTGGGAACAAGTGTGAGGGTAATGATATTATGAACTTGGATTGGTAGATATTCATATGGATGAATATAGAGCAAAAGGTTGCTACCAAAGTTCATATATATTTGTGGGATGCAAATATTGGACTGACCTGCATCTCAAATATTACTATATGGAATCTTATTGATTGATCATAAGTAATTTTGAGTAAAGGCGAACATCATTTGGTATCCTCTTACCTGAGATACATATTGGGTCTTGATATTTACCGAATATTATAATTTGACTTAGCTCTTCGCTGTCAGAAACATGGCAGTACATAAGTCTGAGTTTAGGTATGATATAAGGTAATTGTGAGAGATGTATGTTGTCAAGATGGGATTTGTTCCTCTTATTTATTGAGAGTAAAATGTCTAAGGCCTAATAAAGTTAAATCAATGGAGAATGATTACTCTGTGACTCTAGGATTTACATGACAACTGTGACAAAAGGATAGATGATTGATTCACCTAAAACGTTTCAAGTATGGTACTTGAAAGAGATGATGTTATTGAATGGCACTTAGTCATATGTATTATGGGTAGTAAACCATTGTTAGGCAGTATTACTGCTTGCATCAATTTTCTATGAATCTTTTGCAAGTGGGAGATTGTTGGACCTCATATGCCCAAGACACATACAAGATTGATGTGGTTAGTACGTGATGATCCAAGTCGGGTCATACCCAATAACAAGCTATACAAACACCAATTAATATTTATTTGTTGATAGGATCAAACAAATAAATACGGACACCAATTTAGAAAATGGGTTTTTCTAAAACGTTGCTTTTGTAAAAGAACAACATTATGTGAATAATTTGTTCATGAGAAATTATTTTTATTATTATTTAATTTGGTTAAATAATAAAAAATAAAAGTGTGTTATTGTTATAAAAGTAAAAGAGGTTTTAACATTAAAAAATTAAGGGTTAAGAGTGTATGTTTTTATAAAACTAAAATAGGGGGAAAACGCATTTGAGAATGGGAATTCGACCGCCCAAAGGGGGCATGTGGACCAGCCTTTTTCTTGGCTTTTGTAAGCTTTTCCCAATACTACACTCTTCCATCATTAACACACTTTTCTCACACACAACACCTTGCAAGAATTCTCTCAAGACATAGCTAAAATTTTCGGAGTTGAAGCCCTAGACAAGGCTGAAAATTAGGTTTTTAGAAGGAACATTTGTAGAGTCTTTGGTGTTGAGCTTCCTAAGAAGCTAGGTGTTTGGAAAGGCTTGTGGGTATCACTACTTGAGGCTTTCTCTCTTGGGGGCTGAACATTCAAGAACACCATCTTCTTCTCCTTTTTCATCTACAACATCTTGTGAAAGAAAGGTTGTTCCTTTGTACACCCTATGGTTGTTGTTTTGTTTTGATAGTATATTATTTAACATATGTTTATTTGATCCTTGTTCTTGGATTTTGTTTATGTTTAAAATGGTGAAAATTTTCAGATTACTAACCATATCTTTAAACCATATATCCGCTGCGTTTTCAAGTTTAATGGTTAAACTTAGTGTTTAGATGTGACAAAAACCATCACCTTTATATGTAAAGACTCAAACATCCAAATCTCTAGTGGTTAAACTCTTATCAAAAGCCAAGTAAACTGAACCTCCTCAATTGTTGTATCCTCATCCCTACAGAATGACAGATAGGGAAAAGAAGGAATATCTGTCTGAACAAGGTTTCACCAAAAGAAAGCTTTGTAATATGAATACAAATTCTCTAAGAGCTGCAATCATTAGGCTGATAAATGAGAAGAAAGATACGTTGAAAAAGCTTGAGGAAGAAATTATCATCAAGAAACCAAGAACTAGGGTATCCGCCCAAGACATCCAGCTCACCCATAGAGATCATGAATCATGACTCTTTGGCACCTGTTCTACATAGAAATCCTAAGTGATTTGCAGAGCCTTCTTAGTTAAAGCGTCAAGAAGGACTCACCACTACAAAGATGATCAAGGGTGTATCTACTCCCCTGGGCAAGAATGATTAGAAGATAATTGCCTAGAATTATGATAGTTATTGACATATGTTCCTGATCAAGGATCTCAAGGTTAGTTTAATTCTTCACTGAGTATACTGCTCTAGTGAACTCCTTGAAAATTCATGATCTGAAAGAACTAGCCAATCTGGAGTTGATCAATCATAAGGCTATGTTCAGGGGTTATGAGTTTAAAGAGATTTTAAAGATGTTCAAAAGAACAAACAACTTCAAAACACTTAAGGGTATTTGTATGAGGAAATATTAGTCCTTTGTCAATCCTCTAGAGAATAAAAAGGCCAAGGTAGCTGAAGAATTGGTACTCCCAGAACTAAGGTGAAGCCAACTGAGTCGTTGAAAAGAAAGATGGTGGTAGGAACTCACTCCTCCAAACCAATCTCAAATGTCTATTATGATGAAAAGACTTATGAGTTGGTGATTGAAAGGAGGTGGGGAGCTAAAGAAGGTGGAGATAAGGATTTTTAGTGGACTTCCGATGAGACTGCTAGGTGAATCCTATGTCCACTACATATACAAAAGGCACTTCAGAGATATAAACAACAAACTGGGAGAAGCAGACATGCACTTCTTTCTCAATGCATAAAGATTCTAAATATGGCTTATGATAGAACCATAACCAAGAGAGAGTAGAGGAGGAAGATGAAGACTCCTTTGAAACTTAGGAATATTGTGAAGCTGGAGGTAGATGTGGAAGGATCTCTACTGATTCATCGAGGTGGGTTATCAACTGTGTCAATCTGGGAACCTATCTCATTGAAAAAGTTGTCCAAGTGTGTTTTCACCCAATTTCGCAACTAGACCTCTAATCCTTTCGGAGTTAAGATGATCTTCTTTCAATGCCTCGTCTTGAAACTCCTTGACTTGCTTCATCACATCAGAGGTCATGATCAACCGGTAAGCTTTCACTCGAATCGGCTCGGGTCTTTCCTTTTGACTAAGGGCATCCGCCACCACGTTGGCTTTGCCCGGATGGTAATGGATCTCTCAATCATAGTCCTTTATGAGCTCTAACCATCTCCTTTGCCTCATGTTCAAATCTTTCTGGACAAAGAAATACTTTAGCTCTTGCGGTCGATGAATATGGTGCACTTCGTCTTATATAAATAGTGCCTCCATATCTTTAACGCGAAGACCACTGCTGCTAGCTCCAAGTCATGTGTAGGATAGTTAACCTCATGAACCTTCAACTGTTAGGATGCATAGGCTATAACCATTCCTCTATGCATTAACACACACCCCAACCCCGAGTAGGAAACATCAGAATAAACCACCAGGTCTTCACCTCCATCGGGTAACGACAAAACAAAATCTTGAGTCAATCTTACCTTTAACTCCTCAACGCCTTCTCTTGAGCTTGGCCCCACACAAACTTATATCCTTACGGGTCAACTTGGTTAATGGAGGAGCGATCTTAGAGAAGTCTTGAAAAACCTTAGGTAATAGCCCGCCAAACCCAAGAAACTATAAATCTTGGATGGCGTCTTTGGAGATTTCCATTGCATCACGCCTCCACCTTGCCAGGTTCACCATAATCCCCTGAGGATTCACCACCTGACCCAAGAACTAAACCTAGCGTAGCCAGAATGCCCACTTAGAGAATAGCGTAAAATTTCTCCTTTCTCAATGTCTCCAACACCTCTCAAATGTGATCGGCATGCTCCTCCTCGCTCTTTAAATAAATTAAAATATCATCGATAAACACAATCACTGATTTATCCAACATCGGCCGACCACTCGATTCATCAAGTCCATAAAAGCAACAGGCGCGTTGGTCAAACCAAAAACATAACGAGAAACTCGTAGTGTCCATAGCGCATGCGAAAAGCTGTTTTAGGGATATCCTGCTCTTTCACCTATAACTGATGGTAGCTCGATCGAAGATCAATCCTTGAGAACCAACTAGCACCTGGAAGTTGATCAAACAAATCAACAATTCTCGGTAACGGGTATTGATTCATTATTGTCAACTTATTCAACTCACGGTAGTCGATACACATCCTCATGCTACCGTCTTTCTTCTTCACGAATAAAACCGGAGCACCCCAAGGAGAGATACTCGGTCGAATGAACCCCTTATCAAGCAGCTCTTGCAATTGCTCCATCAACTCTTTCATCTCTGTCGGAGCCAACCAATACAGTGCCTTAGCTACAAGTTGGGCACCTAGTATCAAGTCGATCTGAAACTCAATCTCATAGTCAGGTAGCAATCCTTCCTGGGAACACGTCTGAAAAGTCACACACAACTGGTACATCAAACAGTTGTGGTGTTGGTGTATCCACATCCTTTACATAGGCCAAGTAGGCACTACATCCACGCCTCATGCACTTTCCTGACACCGCCATCGAAATCGCCTTCGAAATTGTAGTGACCTGATCACCATAAACCGTCACCGAACTACCGTCAAGTGCTATGAACCAAATCATCTTCTTGCGACACATAATGTTAGCCTCGTAATCCACCAAACAATCCATCCCAAGAACCACATCAAACCCTTCTAGTTCCACGTCACGACCCTTATCATCTTCGAAATCCTGGTAGACTTACCTATGGTGGTTTCTATATCAAAGGGCGCATCTAGACTCCTACTACTAACAGGCAGTTAAGCACAGAAAGTAGTAGAAATAAAACTTTTCCTAGCACGAGAATCGAATGACACAGATGCTAAAGTTTGGTTTACTAGGAATGTACCTGAAACATGATTGGGGTCCGTCTTAGCCTCCTCTTATGTCATCGTGCCCGCTCTGGCACTTGCCCTCTGTCCTTCAGTCCCGGTCGCCTTCTTCCTTGCATCGGAACTTTCAGCCCTTGGCTTCTTACATCCCTGCTTAGATGGCCATTTTCCCCATAATTATAACACCTTACAACCCTACAATCTCTAG
Source organism: Flaveria trinervia (assembly GCA_025506515.1). Classification (NCBI taxonomy): domain Eukaryota; kingdom Viridiplantae; phylum Streptophyta; class Magnoliopsida; order Asterales; family Asteraceae; genus Flaveria; species Flaveria trinervia. The sequence continues at coordinate 7,327,601 of CM046447.1, read as the reverse complement.
CCATATGACGAGGCTTCCCACACTTAAAGCAGATGTTTGATCTCAATTTACATTCTCCTGGATGCTACTTCCTGTATTTACCACATCTCTTCGACCCCACACCAGGTGTGACCAAACGGCGGTCATCCACCCGTGCCTTTTTGTTACTCGTTAGGGCACTATCCCGACCAAACCATTTTCCATTCCAATTCCGGTCTCCACCACCCTTCTTGCTCACCTCAACCACCACCACCTGTCACTCGTCATACAACCTGTTGGATCATATATTGGTATTTATAGTGTGTCTGTTGCTTGTCGAATAGTCTAGGCTTAATGTAATACACCTGATATGTTGTAAACACATGAAACTGGGTCATTCGCAGGAGCATATGTGAATGAGACTCAGTCGTACGACTGAGCCATGCTAATGGACCAGTTGTGTGACTGAAAGATGCGATTGGACCATTCGTAAGACTAAACCATACGCATGGCCCAATCGTCCGAATGGGCCAGTCGCATCTAATGTGGGCTGAGGCCTATAAATACCCGTTTCTTTGTGTAGAGACATTAAGGGTTTAGAGAGAGTGCCCGGGGCCTACAACAATGAAATGCAATTTTCACAGAGTACCAATGCTCTCGTGCGACTTTAGGACGATATTGGGAGTGATGAGTGACTACATCCGACTCCCCCTCTATTTATATTGGGGTTTTTTACAGTCGTGCGACTGAGCCCAATCACATAGTTGATTCGTGCGACTGAGCCCAGTCGCATAGTTGATTCGTGCGACTGAAGATCAGTCGTGCGACTATCACAGTCGGTCACCTTCAGTCGTGCGACTAGAAGTCAGTCGTGCGACTATGTCATTCGGTCACCTTCATCAATACGATTGGCTCAATTTTGTCATCCAATCGTGTGATTTTATCCATGCTAATGGTCCAATTGCACGTATGTCCTATACGTGTGGGTAAATGATGCGATTGGGCTCATTCGTATTCTCCAGTCGTACGACTGGTCCATACTCATGGTCCGGTCATGCGAATGGATCATACTCATGATTTTGACTTTATGACCATTCCACACTTAAACCCTTTTAACCTTTGATTAGACGTTTTAAGCACTCGATCATCTCAGACATGATCATTTTAATTCTAAAACTTTTGATCACCTCAGACGTGATCCTTTTAAAACAATTTGTCACCTCAGACGTGACTGATTTTATATTTGAAAACACGTGTGGTCACCTCAAACGTTTAACAAACTAAATTGACAAACTAAATAGACGAAATTTTAACAAAAATAAAGGAACTACAACTGAAATACAAAACTAAACTTGTTTTTGTGGTTTAGAGTAAGGTGTGAATCCTAAGATGGAAATCAAATAGGTTGATTATCTGAAAAGGCAACTTCAATTCATTTTGACCCGAAATGGATCGATTCAATTTGGAATCATACATGTAAGTCAAATCATTCGGGACATGTTATCAAAAACATTTTGATGCTCTGTTCTTGTTTTTCATCTAGAGTCATTAGCAAGTTTAGGAAATCATACTAGTACTATGAGAGCCCCACATTGATTTGGACTTTCAAGAATTGCAGCCACGATGATTGTCAGTATACTTGTCCTCTTAGATCCATACACAGACTTTTGACACAGATTGGTGATAGTTTAAGGTTTGATTATTTCAACAAGCATTTGTGGATCCCACACTTATATGGTAATCGGCATTCCTTAGGTGATTTTTGAGTGGTCTTAGGGTAGTATTCAAGAAGAAACTATTCATAGAGCTTTCAAAGAGAAGCCAAGCCTCAGGTCAGTGCGAACACACAATAAAGAGGCGGCAAACAACAATGAATTCTAGAATATATAGGTTATTCTTATCCTCAGGTCCGTGCCACCGCACAGCAGAGAGGCACATAACCTATCTTCTTGTTTGAGCAATTTTTTTCTTCTTGCACAGATCTCACCAACAACATAGGTTATTAGTTTGATTGCTTTTGCATTTTTGTCATGTGCTTTTGCTCATATTTTGGTCTTACGCTCACATTTGTGACGTTTATTCTGCTCGTCACCCCTTACTTGAATTTTGTTGATTGTGTTAACCAGGGATAAGATGATAACCACAGCTTGTTGAACAACATAGTTTGTTCTTGAGAACACCAACAAGGTCTAATCATCTATTGTGTTGAATCTACCGACATATCATATGTGGTCTAGCAACCTCTAGGTCTACTTTCTTTGTGTTACCTTAGTAGTAGCTAGTTTTACTATCATTTTTCCTTTTATATTGCTCAGACTATACAGACTTATACTTTGAATTTTGCATCTTATTCAATTTAACCTTTTAAAGTCAAATTGGTTTGTTCTTGTGTACTATCATTTTCCAAAGTCATTGAATCTAGTTTCTATGAGCTAGCCTCTCCTCCTCCCTCGTTTTTTTAATAATGTTACTAACTAAACCTAATCTCCCCCTAAAATTCAAAAACCATAACTGATTTACGCATTTTAGGATTTTAATAGGCGACGAAATAACATCAATTTAATTAAACTACTTCAAATTAAACAAATAAATAAAGAAAATATAAATTAAAAGAAATGTGGACTATACGCATCGGACTACACATGGTCATCTTTAGGAATTAAATCACTTTTCTTTTTAACGTTGTTGACCTCTAACAAATATAGAAACGTGGTTTATCAAAATCCTTTGTATAGAGGTCAGCGTGTTGAAAATTAGTATATTTTTACCACATCGATTAGAATCTTTTCAAAACAATCACGTATAAAGTGATATTTTATACCGATGTGTTGGTCTTAGGATGTTGGACCGGATTTTTAGTTAATGCAATTGCAGTAGAGTTATAACAAAAATAGGGGTAGTAGAGAAATTCAAACCGTAGTCCCACATTTGCTATTGAATCCATATGATTTGTGAACAGCAACTTCTAGCAACAACGTATTCGGCTTCGTAGGTTGACAAAGGAACCGAGGTCTGCTTCTTACACTGCCAGGTCACTAATCCCCTAATGTAGACTTGTAGTTGATCTTACAGCCGCTGTAATCCGAGTCACTATACGTCATAAGCTCGAAGTCATCGTCATGAGGATACCACAACCCAAGTGTTGGAGTACCCTTCAGATAACGGAATATCCCTTTAACCCCTATGAGATGGTTAACTTTTGGCTTTGCCTGATATCTTGAACATAGACATGTAGCATACATGATATTAGGTCTTGAGGCAGTGACGTACATGAGAGATCCAATCATTCCTCGGTACATGGTGGCATCGACCAGATCACCATTCTCGTCGGGTGCTACGTCATGGTTTGTAGTAAGTTGAGTCCCAACTGCGGAAGCATTCTCCATGTCAAACCGACTAAGAATATCCCCTACATAGTTGGTCTGATGTAGGAAAATCCATTTTGGTGTCTGATCCACCTGTAACTCGAGAAAGAATTTCATCTCTCCCATGGCACTCATTTCAAACTTAGCCTTCATTACTGCTTCAAACTCTTTACATAATTCTTCGTTCTTGGAAACAAAGATTATTTCATCGACATAGATTTGAACAAGCAGTAAATCTCCATCCTTTTCTTTGATGAATAATGTGCAGTCAATGATAGCTCTGCGAAAGCTGTGTTTCACAAGGTTAGTCGAGAGTTTCTCATACCAGGCCCTGGGAACTTGATGAAGCCCATATAAAGCCTTGTCGAGTTTGTAAACTCTGTCTCGATGATATGGATCCTCAAATCCATCGGGTTGACTGACATACACTGTCTGTCGGATTTCACCATGAAAGAAAGCACTCTTCAAATCCAGTTGATAAACATTAATCTTCATATACGATGCATAGGCAAGAAAGATACGGATGGCTTCCATTCTTTCCACTGGTGCAAACACTTCATTGTAATCTATTCCCTCAACTTGTCGAAATCCTTGAATTACATGTCGAGCCTTGTTTCTGATGATCACGCCTTGATCATATTTCTTGCATTTCAAGACCCATTTGGTGCCAATGACCTTAGCACCTTTAGGTCTATCCACCAGAGTCCATACACCTAACTTCTTCAACTGAAGAAGTTCTTCTTGCATGGCACTCACCCATGCCTCATCATTCAGGGCTTCACTAACATACTTTGGCTCAAACTGAGACATAAAGCAATGATATGCACCATCATGAAGGTATCCATTTTCCATCACCGAGGCATAATCAGCTGAGTACAGCTGATTTCTGGTCTGAACTCACATCCCCAATGACATTATCCAAAGGATGAAAGACATTTAGGCGTGATCCAGGAGTGGTTGGAACAACTATCTTAGAATCAAGATTGTGAACGTTAGGTTCTGGATCTAAGGCAATTGGAGTGTGAGGTTTCAAAGGCTCAGAGGCATCAACATCAGATGCTTGTGGACTTACGATAGTAGGAACCTGTTCCTCCTGGTTGTTCAGATCAGTCTCCATAGCTTCTTCATCAGAGGAAGAGTCACTATCTTCAAGTGCTCCCCTGAGTTGTTAAATGAATGACCTTGTGAACCGGATGATGTTGAATCTTGTGAAGGTGTATTCAAGACATCAAACATCATCTTGGTGGCCAACTCTTCTTCAGAAGTGGAGAGTGGTATGTTGAAGGACTTGAAGAATCCATCATAGTCGAAAAAGAAGGTGGGTCCTTTTCCAGCAGGTGGTGTGGTGTGTCTCTGAACATCAACGTTACACCACACTTCTACTTGACCCATTGAGTTGTTGTAAACACTCTTGTTTGGTATGGTGTATACTAGAAAGATACCTTCATTAGCCTTCTCGCTGAATTTTCCCTCTTGAGTATTCTTCAGTAGGGTGCACGGAGTGCCAAACGGCTCGAGATACTCTAGATTAGGTTTACGTAGTTGTAGTAAGTCGTAACACGTCTTTCCATGGCATTTAACTACCAGAACTCGATTTAGCATATAACATGCATTTGCAACTGCTTCATTCGAGAATTGGATAGGCAGTTTCGAGTCTGCTAGCATCGTCCCTGCTGTCTCTATCAAGCTCCGATTCTTTCTCTCAGCAACGCCATTCATCTGAGGAGTGTAGGCGGAAGTGAACTGATGCACAATTCCCTTTTCCTTACAGTAATCCTCCATCCATTGGTTCTTGAACTCGCTTCCATTGTCTGAGAGTACTTGCCGTACCTTCAGCTTGTAGAGTGACTCCAGTGTATTTACTAATTCCATGAATGACTCAAATGTTTCTGATTTGGATTTTAGAAACATTACCCAAGAGAATCTTGAGTAGTCAATAGTAACTACATAGTAGTACAAGTTGCCTGCGATGCTTCTTGTAATAACTGGACCAAACAGATCCATGTGAAGAAGTTTAAGAGGAAGTTCGATGGAATTAACTTTCCTTTCCTTATGAGACTTCTTTGTCTGTTTGCCCTTCTTGCATGCAACACAGAAATCTGGTAGTTGGAAGTTTTTGACGTTAACTCCTCTCACTAGATCATTCTGGATCAAGTGATTCATCTTCCGTGGATTAATGTGTCCCATTCTCCTATGCCAAGAGATGGAATCCTTCTCAGTAGCTTTTAACAAGAAGCACTGAACTTCATGATCCGTTATGGAGGCCTTTGATAGATCCAAAATATAAGGTCCTTATATCTTGAGGCAGACCTTAAGACTTGGTCCTCTGGGATCATAAAGTCCTTTTTAGGACATAGCACTTCTTGTTGTCAAATACTACCTTAAAACCTTTATCACAAATTTGGTATACAAAAAGCAATTATTTTAAAGTTGTTGAACATAATTTACCTTGTCAAACTTCACTTTTTGATTTCCCACTTCCCTTTGAGCTATGATATACCATCCTTTGTTTCCAGCAAATGAAACATGGCCTCCTTTTATTTGTTTCATGTTGATAAGATAGCCCTGTTCCCTGTCATGTGCCTAGATGCTTCACTATCTATAATCCACGTGTTGGTTTCAACACTATAACTAACACCCTACACATTCAATTGAAAACATTAGTTCAGGTTAGGTACCCAAGTCTTCACTGCCTTGGGTTTCCCATAGGCATCACACATCATAAATTCAACCCATTGACCGTTCGAGGGCGAGGGAAGCTCAGATGTCTTCTTGTTCTCATTATGAGAAAATGAGGTTGATTTTTCTTTCCATAAGCCCACCTTGTGTAAGGCCTGTTTGTGATAAACAGACGACTGGCTAATATGTTAAACTTTAGGTTCACTATGCCTTTTAGGTGGTGTCACTAAGTTCCTCTTAAAAGAGCTAGGTTTTGGTTCCAGAAGTTCAACTTTTCTCCTTGGTGTCTGATAATAAGGACAATGAGACGTAATGTGTCCATACTCTCCAAGTGTAGCATGATTTGCTTTCGACTTTACGATTTAACTGTTTTTGTGGAGATGTATGTGACACACGGGTGACCTTACTCTGTTGGGTTGAACCTCTTCTTGTTTAGATGTTTTATCTTATTTAACAAAGTTAATTGTTTTAACATTTTTAACATCCTTTCCTTTTCTATTATCTGGACTTTGACATGATACACGTGATTGGTTAACATATATGGTCTTTTTGGGTTCAGATATAACTTTGATTGAACCTGAATTTATATTAACCTTTTCAATTCTTTTTCTAGATTAACACAAGGCATTTTACCTTTTTCCTTGAAGTGACCTCCTTTTTTTAGTACCAGATTCATTTGATTTACATGTGGAATCTAGATCACTTACAAGAGGAATGGACACCACATGATCTTGATTGGATTGTTATGATTGGTTTACTTTTTGTGTTCATCAAGATCCATTGTGGTGGTGGAACCACTTTATAACCCAATCCCTCCCTATTATTATGCTCTAATAACCTAACAAATTTTAAATCAATGCTTTCCCTAAATTTATTACAATGAGAAGAAGCATGATTATTGAAAAGTTGGTCAGTAGTAATTACCTGAGAGGGTTCTGATGAACCAACCATCAATGCAGAGTCTAGTGTTTCTAGTGCTGGTTATTCTGACTATGTTGCAGTTTTCGCTTCTTCATGCAGATAATTGACCATGGTGCAGTCTCTTCTGTGTTTGACAATGCAAGTTCGACTACAATATCTCTTCACTAGCAGAATCATCATCTATATCCTCCACACTAGCGATATTGGATTCTCCCAGTGAGACAAACCGAAAGCTCCAGTCCTGTCCTTCATCATCATAAGCAGTCAAGGATTTGGGATCCTTGCTGATAAAGTAGGACTGCTAGTGGGTTTATCCTGAGGATTGAAGGAGGAGAAAGGATTCCCAGTTCCAGTCTTCTTGGGCTTCACACACTTCCGTTTGAAGTGCCGCTTCTCACCATAGTTGAAACAAGTCACCTTGGTCTTTTCGAAGCCAAAGGTAGTGTCCTAAGTTGCAACCAAATATGCCTGGTCTTCTGACAAACTTCTTAGCTCTTCGGACAACACTTGCTAAGGCCCACATTATATCCATCCGTTCCAGCTTTCTCTCATCTACCTACTCGTAATCCTCATCAGCCAGATGGGAGTTCCCAATTTTACTAGCAATTAGTCCATCATAGGAGTGGACTACCACAGCTAAGATCCATGTGCTCTTTAGCTACCTCAACTGTCACATTACCGAACTTCTCAGTCTTCAGTTTGCTGCATTGGCTCAGGTACGATGTATTGGGTACCAGACGACCCTAACGTTTCTGACCCTGAAGTAGATGCTTGAGCAGGACCAGCTAAGCTTGACACAAAAGCTGTCTGAAGTGGGCTCCAGACGTTTGACTTGAGGAGTCGCATTGTACAGCGATGGATTCTGATCATAGGAAGACGTTTGTGCTCTATACTTCATCCTCAGCTTCCTCTCTCAGCTTCAGAATGAAATCATTTATATAAACTTTGTTACCGTATCATTATGTCTGAGATTGGAGACAAATGAAACCCATTTCTCTGGCAGCCTATCTGCAAAGTTAGACACTTGTCCTCCATTGACGTCGTTACTCCATGAGTGTGCATCTCACTGATCAAGTGGTAGAACCTATCGATAACATCATCCAGGCTTTTTTTCCATCGAGGAGAAGTTTGTCAAACTCCTTCTTAAAGCCTTAGCTTTTATGGCCTTCAATGATGCGTTTCCGTCATACCTTTTCTCCAACGCATCCCATAGTTTCTTTGCTTGCGTATACTCCGAGAATTGATGGAAAATATCCTTCGGAATCGACGTGTAAGCAAAGCATAGACTTTTTTTCAGCACTGTACTTGACTTTTTGTCCATCGGTCATACCACCTAGTGTAAGTTTGACACCATCAGCTCCTACTGGCATGCTGTACCCCGTCTCTATAGATTCCCATAGATTGGGATTTACTCCATTTAAGTAGATCTCAAAACATTGCTTCCATTGTGGGTATTCATCTAACGTGATAAGCTTTGGGGGTTTGTTGTGATTCCCCACTTCATTCTCCAGTAGCAGTAAGTTCTAAATACGTGAGTCTCTCCCTGCTATGAATGCTGAGTATTGGTCCTCCATTGCTATAAACTTTAACTTTAAACCAAACAGTATTATTTGTGCGAATGAAGGTGTGCGATTGGGCTATTCGGGCGATTGAACTATATGGATGGTTCAATCGTACGATAGAACTAATGCGGATGGCTCAATCGGCCGAATGAACTAATGCGGTTGAACAATGCGAATAGACTACTCAGTCATACGAATGGAAGTACGAATGAGTCCAATCGTGCATATGGGGGATGCGTATGAACTCAGTCATGCAATTGAGTTAATCGTGCAACTGAACCTGCTGGATTTCGAAAATTCATAGGTTTAAGGTGTTTTGGACGCAAAAACATGAATTTCTTGCTAACCCTAATTGTATTCTGGAAAAACTAAACTTTACGATAAGGACACGTCTAAAACCTGATTTGACACAAGAAATTGCATTTTTTAGTGTAAAAACACAATTCTTATATCAAAACGATTGAATCACACATAAATCTAGAGCCAGTGCTCTGATACCACTTGTTAGGATCGTGTACTTGACGAATACTAACAGATTTACGCGTGTACCGAATCAAATAGTGCGGAATCCTATTTGATTGGGGATTGAATCAGTGTGAATGCATGTAGAATCCGTTAAAGATTGAATCTAAACGTTAAGAACGATTAGCAATCGATCTACTACGATCTATGAAGTTGAAACATGTTGCTAGAGGTCTCTGCACGGCTAGGGTACGTGTAGGTATCGAATTGTTCAAAGTGTCCTGTTTTTTCACGATTTAAGTGGTATATATAGGTTAGGGTTCTCATTCAGGCGACTGAGTCATGCTGCTGATCCATTCACATGACTGAGTGTTCAGTCATGCGACTGAGCCAATCTCATGTCACAATCGTGTGACTGGTCCAGTCTGCTGGTTCAGTCGTGCGACTGGTCCATTAGCATGAAGTTATTCATGCGTATGGTCGATTAGCATGGGCCAATCACATGTGAACATCATATAATTAAGTTTGAATATATTTCATAATCATTATTTGACTTAAATTTATTCAAACAACCACAACCTATATAGTTAGTTCAATAAGCATTATTACATACCAAGCAATGAAATATTCAACATCATAAGCACAACCACACATTGTATTTCATTAAGTACCCATTGAATTACAAATGTGTAAGACAATAAAGACATTTTACATTAAATTCAGAAACTAGGGACACATGTATCTACATTAAGCTATAGGTTTGTTGTTTACTTCGTTTTCTAGTTGAACCTATCAAGCAAATCCCACACAATACTATCAACTTCCTTTACATCATCCTGGCTTCTTATTTTATTTCGCGTTGAATAACAAGAAGAACATTTAACACATTCTCCGCTGAAGTTTCTATAAATAAGCAGGATATAGAAATTTCTTCTTCGTATTATTATTTTTTTAATTATATATTTAGGTGAAAAAAATGACAGAAAACCATGGAGCAAACAAAATGAAAAGAGAAGAAAGAAAGTAAAGGGAGAAGTATAAATAATATATACATAAAAGAGTTTGGAAAGAAAAACGGTTTTAAAATGATATTAAACCTAACATAGCGATCAAATCATAAAAACGAGTTTTATCAAATGTTTTAGTGAAAATATCCGTTTTTCGATTTTTTGTGTATATTGGAATAATATCAATAAAACCTTTTTCCTGAGCATCACGGATCGTATGAATCCATGTCTCAATGTGCTTGGTTCGGGAATGATGAATAGGGTTCTTGGCAATGCCAATGCCTGCTTTGTTGTCACAGAATAATGGTGTATGGAGAAAGTTGATTTCATTGTCAATCATATGGTGCTATATCTAGAGCACTTGTGAATAGCAGCTGGAAGCAGCGATGTATTCTGCTTCTCCCGTAGAGAGAGAAACAATGGTCTGTTTCTTGCTTTGCCATGAAACTAGACAATTGCGTAAGTATTGACATCCTCCAATGACCAATTTTCTTTTTAACCTACAAATATTAGAATCACTGTTAGAATAGGCATGTAAGTCAAAATTCCCACCAAAAGGATACCAAAGACCTAAATGAGAAGAGCCATTACGATAGCAAAAGATTCTTTTTACAGCCTTTTCATGAGACTCTTTCGGGGCAGATTGGTATCGGTAACAATATCCTACAGCAAAGGTGATGTCAAGACGACTTGTTGTAAGATACATAAGGGAACCGATCATGGATCTGTAGAGATGAGGATGAACAGGTGTCCCATTTTCGTCTGTGGTGAGGCACGTTTGAGCTGTAAATGGAGTCATTTTAGGAGAAGTTTCATCCATGTTGAATTTCTTCAAAATTTCTTTAACATACTTCTCCTGATGAATGAGAATTACCTCTGGCTTTTGTTCCACCTGCAACCCAAGGAAAAAGCATATCACCCCCATCATACTAATTTCGAGGCGACTACGCATCACCTCCTCGAACTCTTGACACAATTGTGGATTGGTGGAGCCAAAGATAATATCATCAACATAAACTTGGACAATCAGCATTTCACCATCCACTTTCCTCTTGAATAAAGTCATATCAATGGTGCCTCGAAAAAAACCATTGCTTAAGACATACTGTGTGAGAGTCTCATACCGGATCTGAGGTGCCTGATGAAGACCATAAAGAGACTTATCAAGCTTGTAAACTTTGTTAGGAGAGTTGGGATCCTTAAAACTAGTGGTTGACACACATAGATCTCCTTGTTAATGTTTCCATAAAGAAATGCACATTTAACATTCATCTGATAGACTTTGAATTGCTTATGACCTGCATGAGCTAGAAAAATTCTGATGGCTTCAAGACAGGCGACACAAGCAAATACTTCAGTATAGTCAATCCCTTCATCTTGACCAAATCCCTAGACCACCAATCAAGATTTGTTCCTTACCACAATTCCACGATCATCGGGTTTGTTCTTGAACACCATTTCGTGCCAATTGGGAATTTGTTTGGTGGAAGGTCAACCAGGGTCCACACCTTGAGTTTCTTGAACTGTTGTAGCTCTAATTGCATCAATTCAACCCACCAATGATCCTGAAGAGCTGCATGAACATTCTTTGGGACGATTTGGGATATAAAACAAGAGAATAAGCAAACGTTAATCAATCCAGATTGACTCCACGTTCAAACTCCGTTGGTGATAGATCCTATGATGTTGTCATGTGAATAATATTTCAAAGTTTTCAAATCAGAGTGTATGGATAGGATATCTGAAGACAGTTGGTGAATTGATTACAGATGGTAGATGAAGGTGAGGTTGATGGTAAGGAAGAGTTAATGGAAAGATAGGTGATACTGGCTGAATGAGGAACGTGTAGATGTGGAAGGAAATGATGCTGAAACAGGTGGAGGTTGAAGGTCAAATGATGTTGATGAAGATTCAAAATCAACTAATATAGCATTGGTTTGCAGATGTTGTAGGAGGGTCTTGAGGTATAACACGTACAGAATTTGGAAGAATGGTATTCGTTTGAACATTTGAGATAGACACATCATCGTAGAAACCGGAAGATTAAAAGAGTTAAACACCTTATCGAATTCAGAGAACCATGCTAGTTCAGATTGAACATCGGTGGAATTAGATTCCTACCAATCAATATAAAAGGACTCTTGAACAATATGTGTTCTCTTGTTATATACCCGATATGCATTTTGAGAAGAAGAATATCTGACGAAGTAAAATTCACCAGACACGGCATCAACCTTTGTCTTCAGCGCCTGAGTATTCAATAAAGTGCACAAGCAGCCAAATGGTCAAAAGAAATCAAAGGCTTTCGCTTATGAAGTAATTCATAAGGATTCTTCATTTTATTCTTGACTATCAATACTGTTGGGTTTTGTCATATGTGAAAAAAGGCAAGTTAAACCATTTTAAACTTGTAAAACGCAGCGGAAGTATGATTTAATCATGTTGTTACATTCTGAAATTTTTCACCATTCAAAACATAAACAAAACCCAAGAATAAGGATCATATAAACATATGTGAAATAGTGTGCTATGAAATCAAAATCAACCATAGGAAGTTCAAAGATACAACCTTTCTTGCACAAGATGTTGTAGATGTATAAGAAGAAGAAGATGATGTTCTTGAACGTCCAGCCTCACCAGAGAAAGCCTCAAGTAGTGATACCCACAAGCTCTTCCAAACACCTAGCCAGTTAGGGAGCTCAACACCAGAACCTCTATCAAATGTACCTTCAAAACCCGAATTTTCAGCCTTGTTTTTGAGCTTCAAATCCGAATTTTCAGCAATGTATTGAGAGAGTTCTTGCTAAGTGTTGTAAGAGAGAAAAGTGTGAATGATGGAAGAGTGTAAGAGAGGGGAAAGTCTTGCAAAGACCAACAAAAAAAGAGATGGTCCCAATGCCCCAAGGGCGGTCGAAATTGGCTATCCAAAATGGGTTTCCCCCCATTTTAATTTTATAACATGTTACACTCTTAGCCCTTAATTTTAAAAAATTAAAACCTTTTTTAATTTTATAACAATAACACACTTGTATTTGTTATTATTTAACCAACTTAATTAATGAAACAAACAATTTGTTATGAACAAATTATCCACATAATGTTGTTCTTTTACAAAAGCAACATTTTAGAAAAATCGTTTCTAAATTGGTGTTGGTATTTATTTGTTTGATCTTATCAACAATAAATATTAATTGGTGTTTGTATAGCTTGATATTGGGTATGACCCGACTCGGATCATAACTTACTAACCACATCAATCTTGTATGTGTCTTGGGCATATAAGGTCCAACAAACTTCCACTGCACAAGATTCACAGAAGACTGATGCAAGCAGTAAATACGCCTAACAACAGTTTACTACCCTTAATACAAATGACTGAGTTCCATTCAATAACATCATCTCCTTCAAGTACCATACTTGAAATATTTTAGGTGAATCAATCATCTATCCTTTTGTCACAGATGTCATGTTAAATCTTAGAGACATAGAGTGATCATTCCCTATTGATTTAACTTTATCAGGCCCTAGACATCTTGCTCTCAACGAATAAGATGGACAAATCCTATCTTGACAACATACGCCTCTCACAATTACCTTATGTCAAACCTGAACTCAAACTTATGTGCTGCCATGTTTCATAACAGCGAAGAGCTAAGTCAAAGTATGATATTCGATAAATATGAAGACCCAATATGTATCTCAAGTCAGAGGATACTAAATGATATTTGCCTTTACTCAAAATTACTTATGATCAATAAGGAAGATTCCATGTAGTAATATTTGAGATGCACGTCAGTCCAATATATGCATCCCACAAATATCTATGACTTTGGTAGCAACCTTTTGCTCTATATTCATCCATATGAATATCTACCAATCCAAGTTCATAATAGTATTATCTTCATACTTGTTCCCACAAGCATGTACAATGCAGGATCATTGAAGGGTGTGAGTTACAACACAACAACACAGAGAGGAGATTAACCAAGCTTTAATCAAACAGTAAACTGGATTAACCAAGATAAGACACTAAGAACACAAGTAATGTAAGAGACTGAACACAAAGAACACAAGTATATGGTTTTCAAGAATGCAGTATATTGTTTTCACTATGTTCTATTACAAGTGTTACATAGCATATGTGAAAGATACAAGAACATGAGATACTTATACAACATCCTACAACCGGCTATACTTTAAAAGCCAGCTGGATACAATTGACTAGACACACACAAAATCAATTGTAAAGTCAAAAGGCAGATTGCCTTTTCACTAGTGACTATGACATGCCATAGCTCACATCCTTATCTATTACAAAAAGGATAAAGTAAATAAAGTAGATAGTTACAGACTCAAACCTCAATGTACAGTTACCAAAAGCATGGACCTTTTCACTAAACCATGTTAGTTGGTGACTTGTAGAGTTGGAGCGGAAAGGTGTCCAGCTTTATGGGACAATACATCACATAAAGCATATCTTAAAAGTCTTCGGAAGAAATCTGTCTTCATGAACTTGAAGCTTCGGAAGACTTTGTCTCTGAGGCTTCGGAAGACTTCATCTTTGGCTTCGGAAGATGTTGGTCTTGGCTTCGCAAGATTTCACACTTAGAGTATTTCTGTTGCACATGTGAAACTTCCGAAGCATTCCACTTCAATGTACTTGTGCAGCATGCAAGAGAGACTAAAGATGTTTAGGTTGCATCAGCCTTTTCATTAATCTCTACAAACTCCCCCTAGGCTGATGCTACCAAAACACTTAGAAAACTTCAGATATTAACAATCCTCATTAGGATGATCACCATTCCTTTCTTCATAAGATGATCAGGATCCTTCAGGCTATCAAAGTGTCTTCTCATGTCAAAGAGATCATGCAGAGGCAACTAAAACATATCTTGCCGTGTATAAATGTCTTTAATGCCTTGATCTCTAATAACATGCCACCTTTCTGGATTTCTGGTGTATGTCCAAGACAAGATGGGTCTTCCTGATGCTAGAGGAGCTACTAAAGTTGGAGTTGGTTGAGCATCCTCTGGCTGCACATCCTCAGGTTGTTCTGATTCATCCCGAGGTTCAGAAGAGGATGCAGGCTTCTTCTTCTTCTTAGACTTTGGTTTAGAAGCCATCCTTTTCTTTCTCTTTCCAAATTTTAACTGAGAAGACTGGCCTGCAGCACCAGATTGATATTTACTGTTCTCTCAGTTGGGACTTCCTCTCTCAGGCTCAGAAGGAGAGGGAGGTTGACCCTGCTGTGGATAAGAAGATGAAGCTTGTTGAGCATTAGTAGGAGGTCCGGGTTGTGTTGTGTCAGTTTGTTCAACCTTAACCTCCACTTCAGGTGGGGCCTGACTTGGAGTGGAGTGTAAGTCAGGGAGCACTCCACTCTTGATCTTCTTCTTGATTACCCTGATATGGTCATCCATAGTGGATAGAAACATGGGTCCAAGTCTCCTTCCGGAGAATCCATACAGCTTCAAGAAGCTTATCATCCTCTGCCTATCAGCAGACTTCTTCATGCTCTTTTGGATGATGGCTCTTGACTTTGCAGCTTCTTCCCTCATCTTCCTCTTTGTTGTCTTTCTTTCCTTGACTAACTCAAGCTCAAGTTGTTTTAAATACTCAACTCAACATAGTCGTAAGGTAAGGGAAGGAGTGCATCTGCCTAATAGAGACCTGTGGCACTCAGGTAGTTAATCATCTTGATTCTGTCTTCTTCCTTATCTACCTGAGGTTCTTGTTGAACCATATCCTCTTGTTCAGGGCTTTCTTGAACTGGTGAGAGGGTAGGCATACCTCTGTACAGTCTTTTTCTTTTTCTTTCTTCTTTGATCTATACTAGGAGTTCTGCATCTTCTACCTTCTTCTTCTCTCTTGACCTCTCCAGATCAACCAGCTCATTCAATTCATCCAAGGGGAGAGAAATGATATTATCTATGTCATAGTTCCTAGTCTGCAGATAGTTGATCTTCACTACCCTTAACTCATAATTCTGAGTATCTGGTCTGGGGGTAGCCCTGATTGCAGACTCCATGAGTCTTGGAGACTCAGTAGAGGAACCTTCTCCCCTTAGCCTCCTTTTCCTCTCTCTCTCCTCCTCCTCAATCTCCTCAGATGTCATTTTTCTTTTCCCTTTGTCACTCACAGACCTTTGTGACTTAGGGTGGAGAGAGCTTTGGCCTTCATTGCTCATTGCAGCATCTGAGCTTAGGCCAGAGAGAGGTTGAGAAGCACCTTCACCAGTAGGTATCTCAGAAGGAATATGGATCTCTGCAGCAGTTGGAGATGATGAGACAGGGCTCTCAGGTTCTGTCACTGGGCCTTCAGTCAAGGTTTCCCCTATGAAGCTAATCTTAGGGTCTGCCTCAACATCCAGTTGACCGATGATATTGCCTGATTGCCTTAGTCTCCTTCTTAGGCTGAACTCTGCAATGATCATGTCTTGGATTCTTCTAACCAGTCTGTCAGCTTGTCTTGATTGGCTTGGGTTGCCAAGTGGCATGTTTACTAGATCCAGACCTTCATAGTAGTTCAAGGTCTGAAAATTAAAAACTTCTTGCTGTCCTTGAACTCTTATGATGATGAGAGCCTTCCAGTTGTTGTCGTAACTCCATCCAATGATGTGATTGAATGATGATGAAGGTGACATGGCTCTTGGTATCCCATCCTCAAATAGACTTTGTATGAAGAAGTCTGTGTAGTCGACATCAGTGTGAACTAGAGGAGGTTGCTGAGAATGCACAGTTGTAAATAAGGATGGTGAGTCCTCAATGTCCATTCTCTTAGAGGATGTCCCATGTTCTGTGGCTGTAAGGACTTTCTCCCCCTTTTTGGTAGCATCACCCATTTGCATAGGTGAGCTGGAGGATAGATCAATCACATCCACAGGTTCTTGTGTTCCTGGTTGAGTTCTCCTTACGGTCTCCCAGCTAGTTTTTCCTTAAGATATGAAATCTGAAGTTGCTGATCATTGATCCTATTGTTTAAGGTAGTCACCTGAGATTCAAGGTGATTGACCTTTGATACTAAGTAGATGCATGTTTTGGATAGTTGTTGCACCTTTAGTCAGAGATCCCCCTCATCTTCATCAGAAGAATCACTGGGGGTGGAGAAGATTGGACTAGAGTCCTTTCTCTCATGACCAGTTCTAAGTTCTTGGCCACTGGATTTCCTCTGCTTACTGGCATCTCAGTTGAGATGTCAGTAGGCTGAGTTGCCATGGCTAAGGTCTGAATGATGTAATCACTTGCATAAGTGAGAGCCTCTTCCATATGGACATCCTGAACAAGTTCAGGAGTGTCCACCTCAGTTGTAGGTGACTGATGTGGGATAGATGTAGGAGACTCAGGAGTATTCATCTCTCTTTGAGTAGGGGAAAAGAAGAGAGACTCATTATACTCACTGAAACCTAGATCTTCATCAGTATAGAAGACAAGGTTGGGAATTGGTTGGTTGAGATCTATAGGTTGGGGATGGTAACTTTCCCTTGAAGGTTGATCACTTAAGTGTTGAGACTCAGAGTGATGGCTTAAAGCATAAGGCTAATGAGCTCATCAGGCTGAGCATGAGGAACCTCAGCACTGATTTTTTAAAAGATGGGAGTGGTCTACTCCTCAGGAGAAGTGGGGGCCTCCACAGACTAAATAGTCTGAGCAGGGGTTCGTTTGGATTTTCTTTGGTAGGTGATGGAGATTTGAGGTTGTGTGGGTGGTTGGAAAGTAGCAGGTGTGGGTTCAACACTAGCTTGTGCTGCTAGGTTGTCACCTTGAGCAATGAGCTCTAACATTTTTAGGACTAGGGCTGTTTCTACCCCCGAGAATCCAACAGTGGACTTTCTCAATGTTTTAAAGATGCCGGGCTTCATCTGTCCAATTTAAGAATGTTACCTGTTTCCCTTAACTGTGAGCCCAGTTCACAGTTAAGAATGTACTGGACATATCTAGGAAACATGTAATATTCTAAGGAGTCTAAATTAGCAAGCAAATTAGTATAAACAAACTGAGAGTACTTGAATTTGACCCCTTGAACCATTCCATGGAATATAAAGGAGAGATCTTCAGGAATCTGGTCCCATCCACCATGCTTGTTTGATAAGCTGTGAATGACCACATGGAGCAGGAATCTCCATTTGGATGAGACCTTCCATTTCCTGAAAGTCTTTACAGAAAATCTCCCTCATATCCCATCTGTGCAAAGGAATGATTTACAGCTTCCTTTGGGAAGAACACCTCACCTTCTTCATTATCCATCTGAAGATGTCGGTTGATGATGGCCGGAGTGATGAAGATTGTTCTCCCCTGCACTGTGGCAACAGTGCCTTCTCCCTGTCCATAATGATCTCTTGGCAGGTCTTCCAGAATTCAAGCAACTGATCCTCATAGAGTGGAGGATCAATGGTCAGGGAGGTGAAGTAGTTCGACAGACACAAGAAACAACAAACCTCTGAGAAATGAGGATCTTTCTTAGAGCATAACAGAGCAACTTGATTGTGTTGTCTATGTAGCTACATGATAAAGTTGGGATCATTTCTATGAGCAAGGTTAGCCATTGTGAGGTAGCTAAGAGATGAAGGAAAAAAAAGAAAGAAATTTCAGAGAGAAATTTGAGTTTTTAGGTTTGGAGGAAGAGCAGATGATAGAAGAGGGGAAGCCGTTGGGTTTATATGAGAGAGGGATTTCAGATAAAGTTTAATGAAAGAGGAGAAACTTTGAAATCCGGATGTCGGTCCCACCTCTGAAAAAGTAGTTTACTTTTTGCTCAAAAAGTAGTTTTCTTGGAAGTCAAAAAGCTTCCGAAGGTTAATTAACTTCGGAAGTTTTAATGAAAAAGCTTCCAAAGCTAAAATGACTTCGGAAGAGTTTCCTGAGAGTATTTGATGATTTTGCTTCGGAAGGAAAAATTAAGACTTGAGTGGTTTGTATAGAGATCAACAAAGCTTCCGAGAGTTAATTATTGCTTCGGAAGGAAAAGGTCCTTGAAAATAAGTAAGTATCTAAGATAATTATTTAAGCTTCGGAATATAAAATTGAAATTTCTTCCGAAGGTAAATTTCTTAGACAATTAAATATTTTGAAGGTGTGATTTTCTTCCGAAGTTAAAAAGCATAACTTCCGAAGTATAAAATCATTAATTAATCTAAGGAAAGTCTTCCAATCCAAGGAAAACATGAGCTTATGAAGATGATAGACTAGACAACTTAGAACACACATTTTTAAGAAATAATAAGAATTAGTTTTAAGAAAAATTTACTCAAGGTTGATCATCCCAATAGCTGATATTAGATATTTAAATATTTGTTCATCAAAAGCTTTTGTAAACAAATCAGCATATTGTTCATCTGTGTGAACCTTGACTAGTTTAATTAAACCCTTTTCATAATTATCTCTTATTAGATGATACCTGATAGTGATGTGCTTTGTCCTTGAGTGCTGCATATGGTTCTTTGCAATTGAGATAGCACTGTTGTTGTCTATGTGGATTGGAGTCTCCATAAAATTTAACCCATAGTCTAGCATTTGATTCTGAATCCAAAGCACTTGAACACAGCAGCTAGCGGCAGCAATGTATTCAGCTTCAGCAGTTGATGTAGAGACACAGGATTGTTTCTGCATTGCCATGAGACAACCCTTCCACCAAGAAATTGACATCCCCCGGATGTAGACTTTGCAGTTATATTGCAACTACCATAATCACTATCTGTATAAGCATACAGATTGAAGTCAGAGTTCTTGGGATACCATAGACCAAGTGTTGATGCACCTTTTAGGTATCTTAGAATCCTTTTGACAGTGATAAAATGAGACATCTTAGGGTTGGCTTGATATCTTGCACAGATGCATGTAGCAAACTTGATATCAGGCCTGCTAGTAGTAAGATACATAAGAGACCCAATCATAGCCCTGTATAAGTGTTCATCTACACACTCCCCCTCAAGATCAGGACCAAGGGAGTGGTTTCTGGCTATGGGTGCTTAACAATCTTACAGTCAGTCATATTGAACCTTTTGAGTATGTCTTGAACATACTTTGACTGACTTATAAAGATCCCATCTTCAACTTTCTTCACTTCAATTCCCAGAAAGAAATTGAGTTCCCCCATGGCACTCATTTCAAATCTGTCTTTCAACAGCTTCTCAAAGTCTTTGCACAGCTTTGGATTAGTTGAACCAAAGATGATGTCATCCACATATACTTGAACTAGCAATACGTCTTTTCCTTGTCCTTTGATGAAGAGAGTTCCATCTATAGTACCTCTCCTGTATCCATGTTTATAGAGATACTCAAACAGTGTCTCATACCACTTCCTGGGTGCCTGATGCAGCCCATAGAGAGCTTTGTCAAGCTTGCAGACATAATCAGGATGATCAGGATCTACAAAACCAGGTGGCTGTTTGACATAAACCTCTTCATCTATCACTCCATATAAAAAGGCACATTACACATCAAGTTGAAAGACCTTGAAGTTCTTGGATGCAGCAAATGCCAGGAATATCCTAACAGCTTCTAATCTTGCCACTGGAGCAAAGACATCAGTGTAGTCAATCCCTTCTTCTTGTGTGTATCCTTGAACAACCAGTCTAGCTTTGTTCTTGATGATGATGCCTCTATCATCTTTCTTATTCCTAAACACCCATTTGGTTCCTATGGTAGTCTTCCCAAAAGGAAGAGGACAAAGGTTCCAAACATTCTGTCCTTTGAATTGAAGCAGCTCTTGTTGCATGGCTCCAACCCAACTTCCATCCTTTAGAGCTTCCTCAACTTTCTTTGGCTCTATCTGGGATAGAAAACAAGAGTGAAGACAAACATTTGCTTCATGGGTTTGTCCTCTTGTCTTTACCCCGGAGACAACATCTCCAATGATAATTGTGGTAGGATGAGACTTGTGGATCCTAAGCTGAGGAATCACAGCAAGTTGTTGAGAAATATCTAAATTAGAAAAGTTTAGATCTGGCATAGATGTTTCTCCCACCACATCAGCACACTTTTCAAGTGAAACTTGATCCAAGCAGTGTGTGACATCATTGATGTTCTCATCTATGGTGTGGTTAGTGGCATCAAGAAATCCTTGGTCACTGTCACCATTACCATTGTTGCCTTCCACAGTTGAGGTGTTCTTATCTGGTTGTAGAGCCTCTGAGCTGGAATTTGAAGGCATACAGATGTATCAGCTGAATTTGTCATTGTTGTGATGATAGAAACCTCATTTGCAGAAGTAGTTCCAACTGGAGCTGAAGATGTATGACTTGAAGGTCTTCCTAGCTCAAATCTTGGGTCAGAATCACCTGTATTTTAAATTTTATGCAGATCCTGAAACATTCTCACTAGATTTATTAAAATAGTTGGTAACCAAATCAAGATCAAATAGCCAATCTGGACCATAACCAGCAACACATGGTGCGTGTTCATTGAAGGTCACATTGGCTGACTCCTCAACTATTCTAGTTCTGAGATTGTACACTCTATAAGCCTTAGCTTGGAAGAGTACCCAATAAAGTGTCCATCATCTGATTTCTCAGCAAACTTGGCAATTTGATCTTTGGTATTCAAGATGGTGCAAGGACATCCAAATGACCTGAGAAAACCAATGAAAGGTTTTCTCTTGTGCCAAAGTTCATAAGGAGTCTTCGCATTAGTCTTAACTACTAAAACTCTGTTCTGCACATAGCAGGTAGTGTTGACTGCCTCTACCCAGAAGGTGATGGGTAGTTTAGAGTCAGACCGCATGGTTCTTGCAGCTTCAATCAGTGTCCTGTTTCTCCTCTCAGCAACACCATTTTGCTGAGGAGTCCTGGGAGCACTAAATTGTCTTGAAATACCCTTATCATCATAAAATGTATCAAGGGTTTGATTCTTGAATTATGTTCCTTGATCACGTCTTATGATTTTGACCTGGTGATTAGACTGATTCTCAATCTTTAAGATGAAATTATTCAGAATCTCAGGAGTCTCATCCTTAGTTCTAAGGAAAAAGACCCAAGTGAATCTTGTAAAATCATTTGTGATCACTAGACAGTATAAGGTCCTTCGTAAACTCATTACACTGGTGGGGCCAAAGAGATCCATATGTAACAAGTGTAGGGGTGTAGTGATGGACTTCATTTCCTTAGGCTTATGAGATACCTTATGTTGCTTCCCTTTCAGGCATGCAACACAGTGATCATCACTTGTAAACTCTTTCTTTGGCATTCCAGTTACCAGATCATGCTTAATCAATTTATTCATGTTCTTAAGTTTACATGTGTTGGACCAAAAGAACCAATGAGCCAAGATCTGAAAACCTCTAACTCCCACATGATATCACAACAACTGATGAAGGCTTCATCAGCAGTTCGACAAGTGCTGAAGACTTCAACAGTTGAAGATCAAGTACTGAAGACTTCAACAGCTGAAGACTAAAGTGCTGAAGCTCAATAGCTGAAGAACACAAGTGTTGAAGCTGAAGACTAAAGTGCTGAAGTCCAACAGCTGAAGAACATAAGTGCTGAAGCTGAAGACCAAAGTACTGAAGGTCAACAGCTGAAGAATACAAGTGCTGAAGCTGAAGACCAAAGTACTGAAGTTCAACAGCTGAAGAGTCCACAAGTGCTGAAGATCAACAACTGATGTACAAAGTCTAAAGACAAAGACTGAAGACATCAGCTGATGACATCTACTGAAGTCATCAGCTGATGAAACGTCTGAAGTTCAAGTCTGAAGACCAAGTGCTGAAGTTTCAGTAGTTTGTCACAACAGCTGAAGAGTACTTTTTCAGTAGTTGTGTTTATCAGTAGTTTATGTTTTTACTTTCAGTAGTTTTGTAAAACGACTGAAGAGCTTGTTCTTCAGTCATTGTAGTTTCAGTAGTTTCTTATCAGTAGTTTTGTAATAAGTAAACACTTAGCTTCTTGTAAGAAGATGTCAGCTGCTTGACATCTTCAGTAGTTTTAGTGTTTTAGTAGTTTGTTAAATAACGGTTAGATGTCACTATCAAGTGACATCAGCCTATGTCATCTTTCCTTATATAAGGAAGAATGACCTAAATTGTAATTGAGCGAATGCCATGCCAAAGCGTGTGATTGAATGAAATATTCCTTTTGCAGAAACTTTCTCTCTCTATAACTAATTCTGTTCATTGCTATATCTTTGGTATTCTTGCTCGAATTGTGCTAGTTGGTACTCTATTCTGCTGCTGAAATCATTCGAATCGATCAAACTAGATGCTGAGATCCTATCAACATGGCACATTCTTTTATGCCATAGGAAAGACTCATCACTATTGGCTTTGGATAGAAATCATGAAACTTCTCCGGAGGGAGAGGTTTCTTGCAAATCCATCTTGTACATGTTTCCTTTCCTGGGGGCTCTAAGCAGGATATGCTCATGAGGAATGACCACACCAGGCTTAAGAAAATGCACTCATGCTCAGTAAGAGCATGTTATGACTCTGATCACAAAATTCAGATACACTCAGAAGATTATATCCAAGCTCCTTAACAAAGTTTACCTTTTCAATGCTGAGCTTACCATTTGTGACCTTGCCCCTTCCAGAAATGTGACCACCTTCATCTCCTCCAAAAGCAACAGGTCCTCCACCAATCCTTTCAAATTCTGGAGTAGTGACCTATTACCAGTCATGTGCCTGGTGCAGCCACTGTCTATGATCCAAACATTTCTGTTTGTCTTCAGCTGTCCCTGCACAAAAGAGAATGATTAGTTACATCTAGAAACCCAACCCTTGCTTGTCTTGGGCTCACATGCAGAAGGTAAATTAACAGTAATAGATCCTATGGTTATACTAAGAGGATCTTGAGCTATTGTTGATGGAGAAATCTCAGTCACTTGTCTTTCTTAGACGTCCACACCACCTTTGGTGTCTTGGACTTGACCTTCAAAACTTTAGAACCTTTTGGAGTTTCAGAAGTTTTGATGACTGAACCTTCGGAAGATTCTGCAAACACTGCAGCAGACTTTAGTGCTTCGGAAGAACCCCTTTCTTCCGAGACCAAATGTTCTTTCGAAGAGAATTTTCCACTTCCCTTCTTTTTAGGTTTGAGACTTCCGAATGAAACTGGTTTTCCTTCCAAAGCCTGAATCTTCTTGGAACTCTTTGAAGCCTTTGTTTTGGCCATGTGGACAGTACTTTTAGTTATGAAGGGAAAATCCTTTGCAATGTGAGTCGTGCTGTCACACATAACACAATTCATCTTCTTCTTCAAAAGAGCATTGTCTAGAGAGTAAGACTATCTTTGGTCACTTCCCTTCTCCACCTTCATCTTTGCAGATGCTGAGACAATACTCTTGGGCTGAGAACCGTGCTTGGAGTTTGATGGACCAGGCTGTGTAGCAGTGGTACACAGCAGATCAGTCTTCTTCTTGTTGCTGAGATGAGTTGAGCAAGAACCAGAACTCTTAGCGAAGTTTTGGTTGATGCCTTCAGTCCCTACCACTTTAAACCCTGCAGAAATAAAAAATTGTTTCTGCTTAGAGTCAAAAGTAGCCTTGATCTCTTGAGCCTTCCTTGCCTTCCTTTTGATCTTTCTGATCAAGTTGTTTCTCATGGACTTGGTCATCACGGTCTTCACTTTCTCCTCAGAAGGATAGTGGCCCTTCTTGGAATCCTCCTCTTCACTCTTAGTAGAACGATTCTTCACTATCTCTTCTTCATCCTCCTCACTCATAGGATCTATGAGAGGAAGCTCATCTTCACAAGTTCCACACCTAGGAGATCTTACTGACAAGATTGTGTGTGGAGGAGATATCTCAATGGATCCCGGTCCCTGCTTATTTTGATAGCACACTTTGTTGTGCAGGGATGAGGATATCATGTTCTTGAAGGTCTTTTCTTCAAGAACACTATTTTCTGCCCTGGCTTGGTTGATCACAAGCTCAGCCTGGCACTCAGTTAACTTGGTTATAAGATCTTTAATTTGAGTCCTAAAATCTGTGTGGTCATGTTTTAGAACTGAAATTGTTTTCTCTAAGACCTCTATTTTCAGCTTATAATCATTTTCAGTCTTTCTAAAATCAATTTTAAAATGTTTAAGGACTCAATATCAGATCTCAGTTCCAAGTTATAGGACCTGTACCTGTTAACTTTAGCAATGCATTCAGGAGTATAGAGATGTTCCAATACCTTGGCTTCATCATGATCTGCCATCAATGCTTGGTTTGGAGAAGCATCTTCCACCTGAAAGCTCCAGTCAAAGCCTCCTTCCTCAACAGCAACAGCAGCTTGCTGCTTTGACTTCTCATTATGGAGAACTTTGTCAGTATAGTTTCGTCTGGGTTGTGTTTGGCCACCATTGGTTCTAGGTGCCTTACACTCTCTTGCAAAGTGGCCCATCAAGTTACAGTTGTAACACTTGAATTTGCCTTTGTCCAGTCCAAACTTTCCACTGGTTGCATTGCTTGGGAACTTCCTTCCAGTCCTCTTGTAGAACTTCTTGGCTATGTGAGTGAGAAGAGCCATCTGCTGGACTATTTCCATGTACTCCAGATCATCTGGATGGATACAGTCCAGGTCTTCAAGAGGGAAAAAAGAGTTGCCACAGCCTTCATCAGAAGACACAAATTCTTGAGAAGAGCTTGCCTCTTGGAATGGGCTTCCTTGAGTGTAGTTCTCCTTTGGTGTCTCTGGAAAGGTGATGAAAGGACCCTGGGGGGAGTTGTCAGGGTAGCATATAAGATGATGTTTGGGTTCTATGCTATCTCTTTCAACCACATGTAGGGCTGAACCCATTTCATTGTTGGAGTTGCCAGATGAACCCTGCATGTTCATCTCCATCTGGTAGCCACTAAGAATCCCATATAACTCTGTTAGAGTGAGAGTTTTGAGATTTTTAGTTCTCTTGATCACCACACAGTAGTGTGTCCATTGCCTAGGAAGTAAGGACATGAACTTCCTTACAATGTCTCTATTCTCAAGAGAAACTCCTCCATCCACTAGGGTATCCATAATCTTAACATATCAGAAGTATTGCTGAGTCATGGTCTCACCTGTTTAGAAGGTGAAGTTTTCAAACTGCTGCTTCAAGAGATCCTTCTTGTTCTCTTTGGCTTCAGAAGAACCCTCATACATCAGTTTCAGTGCATCCCACAGCTGCTTAGCTGTTTTGCACTTCTTGAAACCTCTGTACACAGAGTTTGGAAGGGTAGTTTGAAGAGCTGTCAAGGCTTTCCTATCTATCTCTACTCTCTTCCTATCTTCATCAGAGTATTTAGCCACATCCTTGGGGATCATACCAGCACCAGTAGCAGAGGGTGTGCTGGGTATGAAGGTCCATTCTCAATAGACTCCCACATTCTTGAATCAAGAGACCTGATGAAACCTTCCATTCTTAAATACCAGGTGTCAAACTCATCAAGAGTGATCAGTGGGGACTTTTTCATGGTTCCAGTTTCCATATCAGTTTTGGAAATGGCTGCCATTTGAAAAGTTTGGTATTTGTGTGTGTGAGGGATCTTAAGATGGTGAGATCTTATCTCAAGAGCCTGAAAGCTCTAATACCAAATGCAGGATCGTTGAAGGGTGTGAGTTACAACACAACAATACAGAGAGGAGACTAACCAAGCTTTAATCAAACAGTAAACTGGATTAACCAAGATAAGACACTAAGAACACAAGTAATGTAAGAGACAGAACATGAAGAACACAAGTATATGGTTTTCAAGAATGCAGTATATTGCTTTCTCTATGTTCTATTACAAGTGTTACATATCATATTTGAAAGATACAAGAACATGAGATACTTATAGAACATCCTACAGCCAGCTATACTTTCAAAGCCAGCTGGATACAATTGACTAGACACACACAAAATCAATTGTAAAGTCAAAAGGCAGATTGCCTTTTGACTAGTGACTATGACATGCCATAGCTCACATCCTTATCTATTACAAAAAGGATAAAGTACATAAAATAGATAGTTACAGACTCAAGACCTCAATGTATAGTTACCAAAAGCATGGACCTTTTCACCAAACCACGTTAGTTGGTGACTTGCAGAGTTGCAGCGGAAAGGTGTCCAGCTTTATGGAACAATACATCACATAAAGCATATCTTAAAAGTCTTCGGCAGAAATCTGTCTTCATGAACTTGAAGCTTCGGAAGACTTTGTCTTTAAGGCTTTGGAAGACTTCATCTTTGGCTTCGGAAGATGTTGGTCTTGGCTTCGGAAGATTTCACACTTAGAGTATTTCTGTTGCACATGTGAAACTTCCAAAGCATTCCACTTCAATGCACTTGTGTCGCATGCAAGAGAGACTAAAGATGTTTAGGTTGCATCAGCCTCTTCAATAATCTCTACAGACAACTACGGACATTCTGAAGTTCTTGGATGCAGCAAATGCTAGGAATATCCTAACAGCTTCTTGTCTTGCTACAAGTGGAAAGACGTTAGCGTAGTCAATCCCTTCTTCTTGTGTGTATCCTTGAGCAATTAGTCTGGCCTTGTTCTTGATGATAATGCCTTTATTATCCTTCTTGTTCCTAAACACCCATTTGGTTCCAATGGTAGTCTTCCTATGAGGAAGAGGACAAAGGTTCCAAACATTCTGCCTTTTGAATTAAAGCAGCTCCTGTTGCATAGCTTCAACCAAACTACCATCCTTCAAAGCCTCATCAACTTTCTTTGGCTCTATCTGGGATAAGAAACAATAGGGAAGACAAACATTTGCTTCATGGGTTTGTCCTCTGGTTCTTACCCCTATGACAACATCTCCAATGATGTTTGTGGTGGTGCGAGACTAATGGGTTTTGTCACATGTAAAACACTAAGTTTAACCATTTAAACTTGAAAAACGCAGCGGATATATGGTTTAAAGATATGGTTAGTAATCTAAAAATTTTCACCATTTCAAACATAAATGAAACCCAAGAACAAGGTTCAAATAGACATACGTGAAATAGTGTGCTATCAAACACCTTTCTTGTAAGAGTTGTTGAAGATGTATCAAGATGAAGGAATGATGTTCTTCAGTTGCTAGCCTTCAAAGGAGAAGACCTCAAGCTTGTAATACCCACAAGCTCTTCAAACACCTAGCTAGTTTGGAAGCTTCACACCAAAGTTCTACACCAAAGAACCTTCAAAACCGAAATTTCAGCCTTCTTGGAGCTGAAAAATCTGAAAATCTGCAGCCTTGTGGAGGGTCCTTTTGTGCTTAAGTGTGTGTGAGAGAAAGGTGTTATGATGGAAGAGTGTTCAGTTGGTTAATGACTTGCAAATAACAAGACAAAAGGGATTCCCAAACCATACTTTGGTCGGCCGAAACCAAGCCCCTAAGTTTGGTTTTCCCCCCTATTTTTTTATAAAATGTTACACTCTTACCCTTCATTTTTATAAAATTAAAACCTCTTTTAATTTTGTAACAATAACACACTTTTATTTGTTATTATTTAACCAAGTTAAATAATGAAACAAACAATTTCTCATGAACAAATTATCCACATAATGTTGTTCTTTCACAAAAAGCAACATTTTAGAAAACCCCATTTTCTAAATTGGTGTCGGTATTTATTTGTATGATCTCATCAAAAAATAAATACTAATTGGTGTTTGTTTAGCTTTTTATTGGGTATGACCCGAATTGGATCATAACATACTAACCACATCAATCTTGTATGTGTCTTGGGCATACAAGATCCAACAATCTCCCACTTGCAGAAGATTATAGAAGATTGATGCAAGTAGTAAATACCGCCTAACAACGTTTACTACCCTTAATACGTATGACTAAGTGCCATTCAATAACATCACCCTCTTCAAGTACCATACTTGAAAGGCTATAAGTGAAACAATCATCTATCCTTTTGTCACAGATGTCATGTTAAATCCGAGAGACACAGCATGATTATTCTCCATTGATTTAACTATATCAGGCCTTAGACTTTTTACTCTCAATGAATAAGAGGGACAAATCCCATCTTGATAACATACGTCTCTCACAATTACCTTATATCATACCTGAGATCAAAATTATGTAATGCCATGTTTCAGAACTGTGAAGAGTTGAGTCAAAGTATAATAATCGGTAAGTATCAAGACCCAATATGTATCTCAGGTTAGAGGATACCAAATGATGTTTGCCTTTACTCAAAATTACTTATGATTAATCAGGAAGGTTCCATGTAGTAATATTTGAGATGCAGGTCAGTCCAATATTTGCATCCCACAAATATCTATGAACTTTGGCAGCAACCTTTTGCTCTATATTCATCCATATGAATATCTACCAATCCAAGTTCATAATAGCATTACCTTCTTGCTCTTTCCCACAAGAATGAACAACTATGGACATTCTGAGTAAATAATTTACTCATGGATCTTAAACATGCAAAATAGGAATATTAGTTGAATCATTATAATAAAATAATTCATTTAAGTAATAACGGGGTTACAATATCTCATTATAGAAATTAAAGATCAACTCTAGTCACTAGAATATTGAAGTCCCATGGCACAAGCATGACTTTCATACTTCACCTTTTCAAGAAGCTTCGTGACTGGATCCGTAATGTTTTGATCCGTGTGAACTTTGTCAATACATATCTTTCCCTTTTCAACTTCATCCCTTATGTAGTTGAATCTTCGTTCAATGTGCCTAGTCATCTGATGTGCATGGGGTTCCTTGATTTGAGCAATCACACCTTATTATCAGAAAGAATTTCTAGGGGGTCCTGAATCGAAGGGACCACCCCTAGATTGGCAACGAACATCTTTAACCATGCATCTTCCTGAGCTGCTAATGACGCGACAATGTATTCTGACTCTATAGTTGATAATGCCACCACTTCATGCTTGGAGCTCTTCTAAGAGATTGCTCCTCCATTCAAGATGAAAATGTATCCCGATTATGATTGTAAATCATCCTGATCAGTTTGGAAACTTGCATCCGTGTAACCCTTTACTACGAGTACCTCCTCACTAGATCCATAGATTAGGAACATATCTTTAGTCCTCCTTAGGTACTTAAGTATGTTCTTAACAACCATCCAATGACTGTTTCCAGGATTTTGTTGGTATCGGCTTGTCATGCTCAAGGCGCATGACACGTCCGGTCTAGTGCATATCATTGCATACATGATGGATCCTATAGCAGACGCATATGGGATTCCCTTCATTTTGTCTTGATCATCCTTTTAGCTTGGACATTGAGTCTTACTTAATATTGCTCCTCTTTGAATAGGTACGGTACCTTTCTTAGAATTTTCGATCTTGAACCTTTTCAAGATCTTATCAATGTATGCACTTTCATTCAAACCTATCAACTGCCTTGATCTATCCCTATAGATCTTTATTCCTAAAATATAGACGGCTTCACCAAGGTCCTTAATGGAGTAACAGCTTCCAAGCCAGGATTTTACACCTTCCATTGTTGGAATGTCATTTCCAAATAGTAGGATGTCATCGACATACAATACTAAGAAAATGGTGATGCTCCCACTAGCCTTCTTATATACACATGCTTCATCAGCGTTTTTGATGAATCCAAATTTGATTATTTCTTCATCAAAACAGTGATTCCAACTCCTTGATGCTTGCTTCAATCCATAGATTGATTTCTTTAACTTGCATACTTTGTCAGGATGTTTTGAGTTGACAAAACCTTCAGGCTGAACCATATAGACATCTTCCTCAAGATATCCATTTAGAAAAGCGGTTTTGACATCCATTTGCCAAATCTCATAATCATAATGAGCAGCTATGGCAAATAATATCCTAATAGACTTTAGCATTGCAACTTGTGAGAAGGTCTCATCATAATCAACCCCTTGAGTTTGAGTGAAACCTTTTGTTACAAGTCTAGTTTTATAAGTATCCAAGTTTCCATGCATATTGATTTTCTTCTTGAAAACCCACTTACTTCCAACTACCTTGGAGTTAAGAGGTGGTTCAACCAAGCCCCATACTTGGTTGTCATACATGGATTGCATCTCTACGTTCATGGCTTCAAGCCAATTGTCACAATCCAAATTAGACATTGCACCATGATAGGTGGTTGGTTCATCGGAATCTACCACATAGCATCCCTCTATGAAAAAACCATATCTATAAGGTGGATTACTAATTCTACGAGATCTACGAACATTTTGTGTACTTTGATCAACCACTTGATCATTCTCACATCCTCGTGTTGAGTGCTAGTATTAACCAAACGTGTATCGTTTAGTGGTTCTTGATCCTCCTCAAGATCCATAGTTCTACTATTAGTTCCTTCCATAAGGAACTTAGCTTCTAAGAACCCACCCTTCTTGGAAACAAACTCCTTTTGTTCCAATGGATCATAGAAATAATATCCCATAGAATCTCTGGGATATCCAATGAAGACACACTTAGTGGAACGGCTTTCTAGCTTCTTTGAGGTGGGAGTCTTAACATAAGTTTCATAACCCCATACCTTTAAATATGACAATGATGGAACCCTTCCATGCCATATTTCAAAAGGTGTGGTTTCCACTTTCTTGG
The DNA here is from genome assembly GCA_025506515.1 of Flaveria trinervia. Classification (NCBI taxonomy): domain Eukaryota; kingdom Viridiplantae; phylum Streptophyta; class Magnoliopsida; order Asterales; family Asteraceae; genus Flaveria; species Flaveria trinervia. The sequence goes on along the minus strand of CM046447.1, from coordinate 7,296,210 downwards.
TTGGGGCCATATTCAAAATACGGGCCGCTGAGAGCAAAAGCGAAACCCCAAAATGTTAGAGGCGGTGAGCTTCTAGCCATCATAGACTGAACCATATCTAATAGAGTTTGATTTCTCCGCTCGGAAACAACATTATGTTGTGGTGTTCCAGGTGGAGATAGTTGTGAGACAATACCACAACTTCTAAGATGATCTCTAAAAGCATCACTTAGGTATTCACATCCTCTATCGGTGCGGAGAATTTTTATTTTCTTGTTGAGTTGATTTTCTACTTCATTTTGGAAGATTTTGAACATTTCAAAAGCTTCATCTTTGTGTCTTAACAAGTAAACATAACCATATCGACTATAGTCGTCGGTAAAGGTAATGAAGTAACTTTCATGGTACCTAGTCATTGGCTTAAAAGGACCACATACATCCAAATGTATGATACCTAATAAATCTTTTGCCCATTCGGACTTGCCACTTAAAGGTGCTTAGTCATTTTACCTTGTAAACAAGATTCACATACATCGAATGAATCATATTCATTTGCTTTTAAAAGACCCATCTTTTGAACTGTTTGTATGCGCTTCTTGTTTATATGACGAAGAAGGAAATGCCAAAGATAGGTATCACTCATATCCAATTTGAGTTTCTTAGTGGTGGTTTGGTACAATTAGCTATCATATAATGTGTTTTCACGAACCAATTCATAAATACCATTAATAGGAATAGCTTTAAAATAAAATATGCCATTTAAAGAAACATGGATTTCATTCTCAATAAATGACAAAACATAACCATATTGTCTTAATTGGGCAACAAAAATAATGTTCCTTGTCAAACTAGGAGCATACAAAATATTGTTCAAAATTGCTTCCAAACCATTTGGAAACTTCAAGATGTAGTCCCCTTGGGCTTCAACTTGAACCTTTTCCCCATTCCCCATGTAGAGGCTTACATCCCCTTTCTTGAAGTCCTTACTTCTTTAGAACCCCTGCAATAAGTTGCAAATGTGAGTTCCACATCCGTATCCGATACCCATGTGTTAAAGGATATCAATTAATATCAATATGAATCGTGAAAATTGTATCTGAGGTTTGCCCGACATCCCTCTTTGCTTGCAACTTTTTGAGGTGGACCGGGCAATTTCTTGCCCAATGTCCAATCTCCCCACACTTAAAGCATGGGTCATTTGAAGAAACCTTTTGCTTCTTCTCCGCTGGTTTTGTGGTGGCGCTCTTGCCACTCCCTTTCCCTTTCGCCTAACTTGCCATTTACCCTTGGCAACATTTGCCTTGGATGCGGGGTGAGGCATCTTCTTGTTCCAACCTTCATTGATGGTGAGAACGGGTAAAACCCTTTTACCTATGGCCGCCTCGGCAGTTTTGAGCATAGAGTGAAGCTCACTTATGTTCTTGTCCCACCCGTTCATGTTATAATTCATGAAAAAATTGTCAAACCTTTTTGACAAAGAGTTGAGGATCAAATCTGTAGCCAACTCTTTCGAGACGGGACAATTCAGACTTTCGAGGCGGTTAATGTGGCTTTTCATCTTAAGTACATAAGATGAAGCAGATTGGGTGTTGTCCATACGACACGCATGGAGTGCTCGAACCGTTTCGAAGCGCTCAACCCGTGCTTGTTGTTGGAACCTGAATTTTCAGCCTTGTTTTTGAGCTTCAAATCCGAATATTCAGCAATGTTTTGAGAGAGTTCTTGCTATGTGTTGTAAGAGAGAAAAGTGTGAATGATAGAAGAGTGTAAGAGAGGGAAAGTCTTGCAAAGACCAAGATAAAAAGGATGGTCCCAATGCCCCAAGGGCGGCCGAAATTGGCTAACCAAAATGGGTTACCCCCCATTTTAATTTTATATAAAAATTCTCTCTTAGCCCTTATTTTAAAAAATTAAAACCTCTTTTAATTTTATAACAACAACACACTTTTATTTTTTATTATTTAACCAACTTAAATAATGAAACAAACAATTTCTCATGAACAAATTATCCACATAATGTTGTTCTTTTACAAAAGCAACATTTTAGAAAAACCTATTTTCTAAATTGGTGTTGGTATTTATTTGTTTGATCTTATCAACAAATAAATATTAATTGGTGTTTGTATAGCTTGTTATTGGGTATGACCCGACGTGGATCATAACGTACTAACCACTTAAATCTTGTAGTGTCTGGGCATATAAGGTCTAACAAACACCTTGTTCCAAACGTAGGAAGCAAAATTCACCGCCTCAGCCCAAAAGATGATTGGTAAGGATGATTCAATCTGCATTGTACGAGCAACTTCAATAAGGGTGCGATTCTTTTGTTCAACCACACTATTCTGTTGAGGCGTTCTCACAACACTGAACTATCTTAAAATTCCATTGGCAGCACAAAACGAATCAAACATATGATCTCTGAATTCAGTGTTGTTGTCACTTCTGATTGCCAAAACTTTTCTCTTGCTTATTGTCTCAATTGAAATTATTAGCTTTTGCAACTCCTAATCAACCTCTCCCTTATGAGCAAGAAATCTTACCAAGGAATACCTGGAAAAATCATCTGTTACAACAAGATAGAAAGTTTTTTTAGCAATTGATTTAACACTAATTGGGCCAAACAAATCATCGTGTAACAACTCGAGGGGATTAGTTATGCTATTTTCATGTTTTGGCTTATGTGGTTTCTTATGTTGTTTGCCCTTGGCACACACCATACATTTTTCAAGCACGAAAAAATCTTTTAAAGGTAGTCCCCTAACGGGATTGTTTTTAACTAATTCATTTATTGTTCTGAAATTAATGTGGCCCAATCTGCAAATCCATAAAAGAGAGTCAGAAGTGGACGCTTTGGAAAAGAGAGAGGTGATAGTACATGTTGACTCCCCTGAACCCATATAAAGAAGATATGTATCATTCTTTCTTGGAGCTCGCATGAGTCCCATCTCATCTGGACTAACAATCTCAAGTTTAGAAAGAGACATTCATTGGACTTAAACAAGAGCGGAATGTCTTTATCACAAGTCTGAGAGAAACTCAATAGATTAAATGCAAGCTCGGGTACGTAATTGACTTTCTATGAGTGTCTCTCATATTTTTGATAAAGACATTCCAGTCTTGTTTAAGTCCAATGAATGTCTCTTTCTAAAATTTGAGATTGATATTTCAGATGAGATGGCACTCATGCGGGCTCGAAGAAAGAATGATACATATCTTCTTGATATGGGTTCAAGGGACTCAAAGTCTACTGTTACTTGTCACTTGTCCAAAGCTTCCACTTCTGAGTCTCTCTTATGGCATCGCAGATTGGACCACATTGATTTCAAAACTATAAATAAATTATTTAAAAACAATCTCGTTTGGAGACTACCTTTAAAATATTTCTCTATGAGTGAAAAATGTAAGGCGCGTGCCAAAGGCAAACATCATAAGAAACCACATTAGCCAAAACTTGAAAATAGCATAACTAATCCCCTCGAGTTGTTACACACTGATTTGTTTGCGTGTTAAGTCAATTGCCAAAAAATCTTTCTATCTTGTTATAAGAGATGATTTTTCTAGGTATTCTTGGATAAGATTTCTAGATCACACGGAGAGGTTGTTGAGGAGTTGAAGAAGTTAATACCTTCAATTGAGACGATAAGCAAGAGGAAGGTTTTAGCGATAAGAAGTGACAACGATACTGAATTCAGAATCAGATCTTTCATTCGTTTTATGCTGCCAAGGGAATTTTAAGACAGTTTAGTGCTGTGAGGACACCTCAACAGAATGGTATGGCTGAACGAAAGAATCATACCCTTATTGAAGATGCCCGTATAATGCTAATTGAATCCTCCTTACCCATCATCTTTTGGGATGAGGCGGTGAATTGTGCTACATACTTTCTGAACATGGTGTTAATAGTCAAAGATAAAATGAAGACTCCTCAAGAATTATTTCGTAAGAGAAAGCATAGAGTTGATTTTTTCAACCATTTGGCTACTCGTGCCCTTTATTGAATAATGAGGCACAGAAGATGAATTTTGGTGCCGTGTCTGATGAATGTTACTTCATCGGCTATTTTCTTCTTAAAAAGCATATCAGGTATATAACAAGAGAACACGTGTTGTTCAAGAGTGTTTTTATATTGATTGGCGGGAATCTAATTCCTCCGATGTTCGATCTGAACCATCATGGTTCTTTGACTGTGATACGGTGTTTAACTCCTTTAAGTTCTAGTTTTCAATGATGATGTGTCTATTTCCAATGTTCAGTCAATATCATTCTTCCAACTCTTAAACCTGTCACATCTCAAGACCCCCAATACATTTGCAACCGATGCTACATGAGTTGATATGGCATCTTCATCTTCATCATTTGACCTTTCAGCTCCACCTAATTTTGCATCCCTTCCCTCCACACCTACATTGCCTCATCTCAGCCGGTATCACCTGTCTCTCCAATTGACACTACCTTACCATCAACATCACCTTCATCTATTCATCAATAACTAATGAGCCAACCATCTTCAATATCCTACCCATGCTCTCTGATTTCAAAACTTTGAAAGATCATCCACATGATAACATCATAGGATCTATCACCGATGGAGTTCGGAGGTGGAGACAATGTGGATTGATTAATTGTAAGGTTTAATATAAGGCTGATGCAACAAAAACCCCCAAAGTCTTCCTTCATGCATGCACAAGTGTACTGAAGTGGAATGCTTCAAAAGTTTCACACCCAGCATCAGAAAATATTCTAAGTGTCAAATCTTCTGAAGCCGAGACCAATATCATCTGAAGCTAAATATGATGTCTTCCAAAGCTTCAGAGACAAACTCTTCCAAAGCCAACACTAGAAGACAAATTTCTTCCGAAGACTTTTGAACACATGCTTTATCTGATGTACCTTTTCCATAAAGCTGGACCCCTTTTTGCTGCAACTCTGATAAGACACCAACTTTACATAAGTTGGTGAAAGGTCCACGCTTTTGGTAACTGTACATTGAGGTCTTAGGTCTCTAACTTCCTACTTCATGTACTTTATCCTTTTTGTAATATATTAATATGTGAGCTATGGCATGTCATAGTCACTAGTCAAAAAGGCAATCTGCCTTTTGACTCTACATTGATTTTGTTATTATCTAGATATGTATCCAGTTGGCCTTCATAGTATGGCCGCCATTTGTTGTAGTATAAGTATCTTTGGTCCTTTGTATCTTCCACCATTTCTTTGTAAACACTTGTAAGGAACTACAGAGCAATATACATCAACCTTGAAAACCAACTACAAGTATTGTTCTTGTTATGTCTTTTGAATACTTGTTGTTAGGACCGTTTTCGTATGGAGTACTAATGGATTCTTCATGAGACTAGATCAAATAGTGTGAAATCCTATTTGATTGGCTATCCAATCAGTGAGATTGACATCCAGATCTATCTAACGATGAAACCAAGGGTAGAATTGATTAGAAATCGATCAATAATGAACTATGAAGTTGGATTGGCTGTTTAGGGCGCTCTAGACGGCTAGGGTATGTGAATATTTGAAGTCACTGTTTTTTCCATGAATTATGTGGTATTTATAGGTCTGTAGTTTTCATTCGTACGATAGAACCATTAGCATGGTTCAGTCATGTGATAGACTCATACGATTGATTCATACGCACGACTGAAGGTTCAGTCATGCGACTGAATCAATCTTATGTCTAAGTCATATGATTAATCTAATCTCCTGGTTCAGTTGTGCGACTGGTTAACAAGTATGATTCATTCATGCGTATGGTCCATAAGTATGGTCCATTAGCATGAATAACCACCTGACTAAGTTGAACACATTTCCCAATCATTATTGACTTAGAACTATGAACATCAACCTCAAACCTATAAAAGATGTTATACCAAATACAATAATAATATGAAATATTCAAAGACAAATAAACATCAAGAAGCATATTATATTTCATTAAGAATTCACACTACATATGTGTAAGAAATGAAAGAATTTTACATTAAGAACATAAACTAGGTACATGATTTCTCAACAAACTCCCCCTTGGACATATTTTAGCCTATTTCTAATATTGTTCACATGCTCTTGAAATTTCTTGTACTTCTCTTCTCTGGTGACTCCTACATGTATCTCGAATGCAAAGCAGAGTCGTATAACATGTTGGAATTGTAGAGCTTGTACAATATCTTGTATGTCATAGAATAGTGGGCACTTGTATAGAATGTAAACATCTTCAGCAAACAAGTTGGTAAGCCACATTGGGTCAAGTACCCTGATAGTCTCTATCTTCCCTTCTCTGTTCAGAACTATGAACACTTCTCCCATCCTCCAGTCATAATACCACCATTTGAAGTGTGTAGTGAAGTCCTGAGGCATTTCCCGTAAAGGAATCTTAGACATTGTGCGTTGGGGACTCCAATTTAACACCACCATAGGTCTTCCAGATATAGGATCAACTTCAGACTTATAAATGAACCTCTTAGGTTGTTAAGGGCTGAAGTTTACCCATCTGGTGTGGTACTCTTTCTTCAGTGATGTCTCAAACCATCCTGACATCTTCCTTGGGTTGGCATACAAAAGGTCTAAACATGCCAATCTGTTCAGCTCAAAACCGGGAAGAGTCTCCAGATCATGTGGATATCTGAAGTACTCAATCCCATTCTCTCTTTTTACAGCATAGACATCCAAGTCTTCAAGATAGGGTCACATGATGATCTTGTCTGACACTTTCTCATGTCTTTTAACTCGGTAAAGTCTGGTGTAGGCATTCAACTTTGGAGGTGCGCGTTGGGCTTTCATTTATGCAAAACAAGCTGCCCATTCAACTTTCTTTAAATCAACATTAACATCTGTAGCTTGGGCTTTCCTTTTATCCTTTTATTTTACTTTCTCCATCTCCTCCAACTTCTCAAAAGTATCACTGCCAAAACTTTCACCCACGTTGGGGATAATAATGCCCTCAGGGTTAGTGTACTTAGGATAGTGGTCAGCTGTGACATCTTCTATCTCTATCTCATCCACATCTTTTAGCTCCTCATCACATAAAACATCAACTCCTAGAGCATCTTTGACAAGCTCACCTGGATTTAGTCTAAACATATCAGCGAGCTGCTCGACAGTCAAGTCATGAATAATTTCTCCTTCTTCGGGAGTGTAGCTCACTGACCTTCTAACAATATCTTGCAAGTCAAGAATCATATTTAGTTGAGTCTTGACTTGCTGAAGGGAATGACATCATAACCTTTAGCCTGTGGAGGTTTGCCTTTGCCCTGATCATGTGTCTCCTTAGCTGGAGTTGCAGAGGACGCAACTCTTTTTGGAGCGCCTCTCCGTTATTGCTTGAGTTGAGGTTGATGCAGATGCATCATCTTCTTGATCATCATCTTCATCATCCTTATCATCTCCATTTCCCTTTCCACTTGGTCCTGCTTCCTTATCATCATCATCTTCTTCTGATTCATCATAAGTAAGCTCATCATCATCGTCTCCACCATCATCACCATCATCTTTAATCTTTAGGGGCTCACCTTTGGTTCCCTTCAATCTCAACATCAACTTTTTGTTCTTCTATTCCAACCCCTCAATCCTCTTGACAGATGCCATCACAAGCTCATTTTAAGCCTTTAATACATCTGGAGCTCTAACTAACACTCTCTTATGAGCAGCGTTCTTCTCTGTCAGCTGAGCAATATGCTTGCCTTGGGCGGTATTGACCGCTACCAGCTAGTTCATCTGGTTGGCTCTCAACTCATCTATGGCTAGCAGCTTTAGTACTAGTCTATTGAGGCTAGCTAGCTGTTCATCTAGGCCGATAGTGGGTAGAGTAGAGCCAGGTGTAGGTGGGACATGGGTGGATGTTCGAGCTTGATGAGTAGTGGGTGTAATGGTAGATGTGGTGAAGATGGGAGTAGGAATGGAAGTGGGTTATGGTGGTGCTGTGTTGGGTATTGTGGGTGAGGTGGATGTAAATGTATGAGTGGTGGTAGGAGTGTCGGTGGCAATGGTTGTGGTAGTAGTTGTGGTGGTGGTAGCGTCTGTGGTGGTGGTAGTGGTTATGGTGGTGTAAGAAGTGATCAAGGTAATCTTCTCTGTCTTTCCCTTCTTGCCATAGTGATGTACCATCCTCTTCTTCCTGGACCCCTTGCTATAGGGGCTCCCTCTGATCTGTACGACTAGTCGAGTGTGTACGCTGGATCAGTGACTTCAGTATCACCAGCCTTAGACCCAGCTTGGCATCCACCAACCGCCTCTTTCCCCTTCTCGGTAGAAACAACCCGGCTACCGAATCTCTTAGTGAGAGGCTCATCATCATACCCTTCTTCTTCATCTAACAAGAAATCTTGGTGGAAAGCAGCCTGCTTAGATCCACCAGGTGCATCTAAAGTACTGTGTGGAGATGGTGGAGATATAGTAGACGTGTCAGTGGCTCGTGATTGATTAGGACCAGCATCTCCACCATCTTAACTGTCATCATGGTCATCATCATCTTCTTCTTCATCAGCAGGAACCACTATGGGCTCAACATCAGAATCACTATCATCGTGACGCCACTTCTTACGAAAGGGTGCCACATAATCCTCATTTGCCAGATGGCCAAACAGTTTGGTAACTGGGGGCTTCACCTACTTCCCCCGATACACCTTCATCCTGCCCAAAGTGGTGTCATCCATCACCTCTAGAATAACTTCATCATCATTCTCTTTAAGCAGAATAAGAAGCTTCTCATCTATAATCGTCTGCAAGAAACATGGATACACGCAGAAGCCTTCTTTTCCTTTGGCCTAAATGTTCTCTATCAAGTAGGAGAAAAACATGCGGGAGAAACTGAACAGGTGGTTTAGTACCATGCAACGTATGCATTCTAGACTTGGTCAGACATGTCATGAAATCCTCCATGCTTGGAGGCTATGCACTTGAGGATCACATGTGCCATGTACTTGAACTGGGGGCACATGTTCCTCTTGTTCAGCACACCGACATTGATGTCCCCAGCATACTTGATCCTTAGAAAATATCCCCGAACAGTTAGGTATGCAGCTTGGTTGGGTGTATGGCCCCGTTCCCAGGACGCTTACAGCTGATAAATCATTGCACATAAAACATATACTTTACATTTAATCATGTTGAATTCTTTATGCCCAAGACACATAGAACATTGATGTGGTTAGTACGTTATGATCCAAGTCGGGTCATACCCAATAACAAGCTTAGCAAACACCAAATAATATTTAATTGATGATATGATCATACAATTAAATAAAAACACCAATTTAGAAAATGGTTTTCTAAATAAGTTGCATATGAGATTGAACAATTTATATGGATATTTTGTTTATAGATATTGTTTGTAATGTTATTTAAGTTACTTAAGTAACTTCAAACAATAAGTGAGTGTGTATGAGTTATTCAATTAAAATGTTAATTATATGAATAACTTATATAATCCTTGTCAATCGTGTTTTAATTTTTTGGGGGGAAATACCAAAACCAATGAAGTTTCGGCCACCCCATTTGGGTAAACCACTTCTTGGTTTTGTTTTAAGTGTCTTGGAAACACACACACTTGGATACACATTCATTCCATCTCTTTCTCTCTCTTACATGCAAAACCACAACACAAGAAAAGGGTTTTCTTGTTTTGTTGAAGGATTTCTCGGCTGAATAGGTTCCAGCAGTCCTATCATTCGGTTTTTGGTGTTCATCCTAGCATCAAGGTGTTTGTATTAGAGCTTGGGGTATGCAAGCTTGAGAGGACCTTCCTTTGCTGCCTTGGTCGTTCGTTCTTGATCCATATCATCCTCATCCATTTCATATTTGGCTCCTGAAAGGTAGTTTATGGCAGCCTCTTTATGGCTGACCATAATGTTTGTTTCGTGTTTACATTGCTAGCTTTATTCACATATAAAGGTCCTTTGTTCTTAGGTTTGTTTGTGACTTCATAATATCAAGATGAAAACCGACATTTTCAGTTCATTAACTATATTATAATGTTTGTTTCCGCTGCCTTTTTACTAAGTTTAAATGGTTAAACTATGAATCTTGTTCTAACAAACCCTAACAAGTCATTCATAAAACATTGCAGCGGAAACATATATATAACTTCTCATATCATTACAAATGCTTTTGCAAGTTAATGAAAATGTTCATTTCAAAACATCATTCGTTCGCATTACAATGAAAAAAAACTAAACAACAGACTGCCATCCAAAAGAGCTGAGTAGCTGCCCCGTGCCATCCTCAGCAATGCTCACCTGCTAACTGGAAAATGCATAAAAAGTCGGCATTGCTGAGTGAGTTCTAGTTTTACAATAAACATACTTTTACTTTCGATAACCCATTCATTTCTTTAGCATGTGATCACACATTATACGTACACATAGATAATATCATTATTATCTTCATTAATCGTTCATTAACTTTCATTCATTCATCGTACGTCATATCATTCTCATTCATTACCTTCATTCACATTCATTCATACTTCTTACTTTCATTCATACGTTGTTTTCTTTCGTTGACATGTACATTACCCCGAACATTGTGCACGGAGCGGGTAACTGGGCCCGTGGTTTTTGATAGACCTCGAACATTATGCACGAAGCTGACTCCAGTACCTAGGGCAAGTAGATTCACCACTTATCTTTTCTCTTTCATTTTGGATCAATGTCATATGCTATACCCCGAACATTGTGCACAAAGCTGGTAACTGGGCCAGAGGTCTTTCATACACCTCAACATTATGCATGAAGCTGACTCCAGCACCTAGAGAAAGCGGCAAGGATCCCATACTTATGGTCAATCACAAAGATTGGACCCCAGTGTGCATCCTTCTGGGGTAGCTAACCCGCACACCATTGAGCTAACACCCTTCATTGGGTGTGAACCTCCATACATTTGCTTGTATGCCTTTCTTACATTCATTCATTCATTAATGCATGCATTCATTCATCATGTTCCTCTTTTCATTATCTTCCAATTTACGTTACATAATACTTCCATTTCATTCATTAACATTCGATGTAAAGCCAAGGAAAAATAATCATACATAATAAGGAACATAAACAGTTAACATCATCAAACAGGGCATCATAAACACATAGCATACATCATACATGCCACCATGCATAAGCATCAAACATACATCATAACATGCCCATCATAAAATCTATGACCTCACAAGTCAACTTATATGAATCCCCGGAATATCTCAAGTCAAAGCCTACATTCATCTTTATCCCAGAAAGTCAGAAAATAGTCTAAGTGTTCATCCGAATTTTCTATAGTTCATCCAAATTTACTATAGTTCATTCGCATTTGTCTTACTTCATCCGCATTTACTCCTATTCTTCCGCATTTGTTCATCCGCATTGGCCTTACTCATCCGCATTTCCCATACTTAGCCAATGTTCATCCGCATTTCCCATTACTCATCCGCATTGACTTACATAGGGGTTATGCTCATCCGCATTGACTTTTCCATACTCATCTGCATTGACTTCCCAACACTTATACGCATTGACTTTCCAATGCTTATCGGCATTTACTTTCCAACACTTATCCACATTGACTTTTCCATACTCATCCGCATTGAATTCCCAACACTCATCCGCATTGACTTTTCATACTCATCCGCATTGACTTTCCAATACATATGCAGATTTTAAAACATAACATATGAGCCTTAAACATCAGATTTCAATTCCAAATCACCATCCATCATGTTCTAAGCTTAAATCATACATTCTAAGCCTTAGAAACATCATCGTACATCATCAAGCATGAACATAACCATACATCACATCATAAATTCAACATACAAAATCAAACATACGGGCCCGAAACCCAGTTTAATGAAAAACATACATTCATGTATTTCCAGCCCCAAAATTAGTTAAAACAGGTAAAAGAGGGGGTCTTAGAACTCACCTTTGCAGCTCTTGAGTATGGTTTCTTCCAAACTCGTTTGAATTGGGTTCAACCGCCTAGAAACCACTAAAAACATACCCAAACACAAGTAGACACACATAAGCACAAACCCGAGGACATAACCGGTTAAGAACACCATAACAACATGAATTCTTACCTTTAATTCGCACTTTTCTTCTGGTTTCTCTTCAAAACTGAGAGTTCTTGCTTCCACCTACTCTCTCTCTAAAACCTGAAGAACAGTGATGTGTGTGACATATGAGCGACCATACCACCTTTACCACCAACTTTTAAACTTTTTGTCCTTTTGACACTTTTAACCCCTCGACTTGGGTTTTAATTCCTTTTTCATCTTTTTCTTTACTTCATTCACTCTTTCTTTGTCTTTTAAATATCCGGGCGTTACATTGGGTAGGCTCCGTCCTCACCCGGATCCAAAACCCTCATCAAGTCGTCTTCAGTGATCTCAATCTCCTGTCCAAATAGAGAGATCTGGATACAGTGGGGATCAACGGACCGATCAACTACAATGTTATCCCATAATGTCTGCTGTATAGATCTATATGGTGTGCATGGTGTAGAAATAGCCTTGTAGATCCTCGATCTAAGCAGGATGGCTATGATCCTAGTTAACTCAGAAGCATTCTAGGATGTAGCATCAAGATGAGCACATATGTTGTGCTCAGTGCTCATAGTCCATCTCTCAGCCATATTGTTGCAACACAAGAAACATATACGTTAGATTTGTGCATAAGAGATAACAGTCATTGTGTTCGATTAATCCAGTCATTTGAACTGATTTTAGATGCTAAGTACCGAAAGATGAAAGGAAAATTTATGAGTATAACAATTGGAGATCAATCACAATAATCAACAATTGGGCAGAGGTCTGGGTATGGGCGGTTTTTGAGAGTTTTTGATGGGTGGTTGGGTATACGACCGACTAACCCCCTTATTCATACTGTCTTAAGTTTCAGTCATGCAACTGGACCCATCCGCATGATTCTTTCATGCGACTGGGGTTTAGTTGTGCGACTGGCTCAGAGTCCTTCATCCCGTCATACGATTGGTTCATTCTTGTGATCCAATCGCATAGTTGACCCATAATCATGGTCCAATCATGTGATTGGCTCATACTTATGGTTCAATCATGCGGTTGGCTCATACTTATGATTCAATCATGCGATTAGCTCATACTTATTAGTTTGACCTCATACATTTCCATACACTCAAAATCTAACTTTAGTATATAACATTATGACCGATGATCATCTCAGACATGATCCTTTTAATTTGTGATTCACAGAGTTCATATAGTTATATAGTCTGACATCAACACAAAGAAGATAATGAAAAAAATTGAATTAAAACGAAACAAGACATATTTTTGTATTTTTGGTTTAAGTCTCTAGACGGCTAGGGTACGATTATGTGCGTAGGTATTCGAATTGTTAAGTTTTTCCATGAATTAGGTGGTATTTATAGGTTAGGTTATTCCAATCGTACGGCTGAACCATTAGCATGGTTTAGTCGTGCGACTGAATCATGTGATTGATCCATCCGCACAACTGAAGGTTCAGTCATGCGATTGAGTTAATCATGTGTCTCAATCATGCGACTGATCTAGTCTCCTGGTTTAGTCATGCGACTGGTCCATTAGCATGATGTATTCATGTGTATGGTCCACTAGCATGGTCCATTCGCATGAGGACTTCATACGATTAAGTTTGAATACATTTCTCAATCATTATTGACTAAGAATTATGTATAACAACCATAAACCTATATAGTTGGTTCACTATAATTTATCACACAATAAACAATGAAACATGAAACATTATAAGCATCAATCACTTATTGTATTTCATTCATACCCATTCATTACATATATGTAGACATGATAGACATTTACATTAAGCTCCTAAACTAGGTACATATGTATCAACAAATCCCCCTTGTACCTAGTTACATTAGTGCCTAACATTTTTCATTAAGTCTTCAAATTTCTTGTACTTCTCCTCTCTTGTAACTCCGGCATGTATCTCGAATGCAATACAGAGTCGTATAACATTTTGGAAGTAGAGGGCTTGTACTATATCTTACGAGTCATAGAATAGTGGCCACTTGTATAATGTATACATCGTCAGTAGACAAGTTGGTTAGCCACATAGGGTCGAACACCCAGATAGTTTCCATTTTGCTCTATCTTTGTAATACTATGACTGCTTAACCTGTTCTCCAATAGTAGTACCACCAATTGAAGTGTGGAGTGAAGTCCTGTGGCATTTCCCTTAAGGGGATCTTGGACATTGTGCGCGGAGGACTCCACTTCAGCACGAATTTAGGCTTTCCAGTAATGGGATCCCCTTCAGACCTTCGGATGTACCTCTTTAGTTGTTGAGGTAGGAAGTTTACCCACCTGGTGTGGTATTCTTTCCTTAGTGCAGCCTCAAACTAGCCTGACATTTTCCTCGGATCAGCTTATAACAAATTTAGACGTGCCAGCTGGTTGAGCTCAAAACCTATCCGACTCTTTAGATCATATGGGAATTTGAAGTACTCTATTCCCATCTTTCTCTTAACTGCATACACATTCAGATCCTCAAAATACGCCCATGCAATGATCTTGCCCGACACCTTTAGGTGTTTCTTGACTTTGTATAGCTTTTTGTAGGCATTTGGCTTTTGTGTAGTGTGTTTGGCTCTTATCTCAGCAAAACAAGCCGCCCATTCAGTCTTCTTGATATCAACATCAGTGTCCGAAGCTTGGGCTTGGCTCTCATTCTTCTGTCTCTTCCTCCATCTCATCCAGCTTGTCAAATGTAGCACTGCCGAGAGTGTCACCAAAGTTGGGGATCACATTGCCCTCTTCGTCAGTGTACTCTGGATAGGGGTTAGTAGTCACATCCTCTATCTCGATTTCATCTACATCATTTAGCACGTCGTCACTTGTCACATCAAAAGTAGGTGCATCTTTGACAATTCCATCTGGGTTTAGCCTGAACATCTCAGCAAGTTGCTCGTCGGTCAGGTCATGTATGATTTCTCCTTCTTCGGGAGTATAGCTCACCGACCTTCTCACAATCCTTGCAAATGAAGAATCATTATGAGTTGAGACTTGATTTTCTAATAAGGAGCAACATGATATTCATCTTGCTGAGATGTTTGATGTGCTTGATTTAAACATGTAACACATCAACCATTAGTAATAATCAAGAATTTTAATATTAAATAAATAATATAAACATTAAATACACAACTATTATACAAGATTAAGGTACAAAAGTTTTAAATACATAAGCATCTAATCATTACGTTTGTCTTGAATGGTAGGCTTCTCGGCACGAGGGGCAAGGATTGTGCTCCTTGGTCTTGTGTTTTCTTTGTCCTTCTCTCCTGACCTTGAGCTAAGGCAGATGCAGCTGCATCACCATCTTTATCATTATCACCATCTTTCTTTCCCCTTGACCCATCATCATCACTATCATCTTCTTCCTCTCATCTCATCATCATCACCATCATCATCATCATCACCCTTTCTAATCTTCAACGGCTCATCTTTTGATCCCTTCAGTTTTAGCATGATCATCCTATTTGAGGCCTCCAACTCCTCAATCCTCTTCATTTATTGGTCATTGCGCTCTTGAAGTTGGGTAATTTGTTGTGCTTGCAAGGAAATCTGCAGTGCTTGAGTAGCATTTAACTCCCCCAAGCTGACTTAGCTGAGCAACTCTTTCCTCATCAGCAGCTAACACCTTCAGCACCATGTGGTTAGGTGCAGTGAACTGTTCCTCTACCCTAATAGAGGGTAGAGTGGGTCATGTGTTGAAGTGGTGTGGGTTGACGGACCTGCTTGGTGGCTAGTGGTGGTAGTGGTGGATGTGGTGAATATGGGCGGTGGGATAGTGGTGGATGGTGAGGGGTGGCTGCAGTAGAGGTGGTTGAGAGTGTGGTTGTGGTGGTTTGGAGTGTCGTAGTGGTGGTGGTAGCTGTGGTGGATGTGGTAGATGTGGTGGTGGCTATAGCAGTAGTGGTGGTTGTGGTTATGGATGTGGTCAATGTAAATCTGGCCTTTTACCCTTTTTGCCATAAGGGCGAGCCATCCACTTCTCCGTAGGAGCAAACCACTCCCATTCCTTCAATGATCAGTGCTGAGGTTCCTCATGCTTAGCCTTATGAGCTCATAAGCCTAAATTCCTTAAGCCATCACTCTGACTCTCAACACTCAAGTGATCAACCTTTAGGGGACAGTTACCATCCCCAGCCTTTGGACTTAAACCAACCAATCCCAACCATGACTTCTATACTAAAGAAGATCTTCTTAACATCATCCGGATGTCCATATTGGAAGAGGCTCTCACTTTTGCAAGTCATTCCATCATTAAGACCTCAACCATGGCAACTCAGCCCACTGACACCTCAACTGAGGCTGTCATGAGCTGAGGAAATCCAACAGCCAAGAACTTGAAGCTGGTGGTGAGAGAGAGGAGTCTGCTCCAATCATGTCATCCCGTAATGATTCTTCTGATGAAGATGAGGGGAATTTGGGACTAAAGGTGCAAAAACTGTCAAAAATATGCATCGATGTAGTCTTCAAGGTTAGTCATCTTGAATCTCGATGTACTAACTTGCAAAACAGGGTCGATGATCAGCAACTTAAGATTTCTTTTCTTAAGGAAAAACTAGCCAGAGACTTTTAAGAGGAGCTCACAGGAACACAAGAACCTGTGGATATGATTGAGCTAACTCCAAGCTCACCTATGCAATTGGGTGATGCTAGTAGAAAGGGGGAGAAAGTCATTACAATCACAGAATCTGGGAGTTCTTCAGAGAGTATGGACATTGAGGACTCACCATCCTCACTTGCAATTGTGCATACTCAGCAACTTCCTCAAGTTGACATTGATGTGGACTCCATAGAATCATACATACAGAATCTGTTTGAGGAAGGAATACCAAGGGCTATGTCATCTCTACCAACTTCAAATCATATCATTGGGTGGAGGTATGATAGCAATAGAAGAGCCTTCATCATTCTTAGACTTCAAGGGCAGCAAGAGGTCTTTAATATTCAGACCTTGAACTTCTGTGAAGGTCTGGATCTAGTCAACATGCCACTTGTCAATCAAAGTGCAAGGCCCCGTTTCCGGGACGCTTACAGCTGGTCAACATTGCACAAAAACATACATTTACAGTTATTTTAAATGAACATTCGCAACGGAAACATTCAAAATGGCGTTTCATTTCATCATAAAAACTTTTGCAAAATAATGCATTGTTTTTCGGTTACAAAATTACATTGTTGTATTACATCACAAAAGTTTTAAATAAATGGATGCCATCAAAAGAGCTGAGCAGCCATCTTGTGCCATCCTCAGCAATGCTCACCAGCCAACTAGAAAATGCATAAAATTTAGCGTTGCTGAGTGAGTTCTAGTTTATAGTAAAACTTACTTTTCTTTCATAAAACCATCATTTCTCATAAAAACATATTTCACTTTACATTCGTTCGTGATCATACATCGTACATACATACAGATAATATCATTATTATCTTCGTCATTCATTCGTTCATACTTTCATTCATTCATTATTTCATTCCTTACTTTCATCATCACTATGAACTTTACCCTTCATGCTCATGATATTATGCCTAAGCCTATAAAAGACCTTCATCGGTGGTGCCCAATACCAAGTGCTCACACTACCTAAAGTAAAGTCCAGGTATATCATTGTCATATGCTATGCCTTTCATGCTCATGATACTGGACCTAAGCCTATAAAAGACCTTCATCGGTGGTGCCCAGCACCAGATGGTCACAGTACCTAAGACACGCAACAATGATCATCCATATGGTTGATCACAAAGAAAGACCCCAATGTGCATCCTTTGGGGTAGCTAACCCGCACATCGTTGAGCTAACACCTACAATGGGTGTGCACCTCCATACATTTGCTTGCAAGCCTTTCTTACATTCATTCATTCATTAATGCATGCATTCATCATCATGTTCCTTTTTCATTATCTTTCACTTTATGTTACATAATACTTCGTTCATTCACTCATTATCATAACACGTAAAGCCATAGGAAAGATAATCATACAACCTCATAAGGAACATAAACACATCACTCATACATCATCATGCAGGGCATCATACATACATACATACATACATCATGCATAACCATGCAACATCATCATCATCCTAGACATCAAGCACATAACACTACATGCCCATCAAACCATTTATGACCTCATAAATTAACTTACATAACCCCAGGAACCTCCTAGGTCAAAGCCTACATTACTCTTTTTTCTCCCAAACAGTCAGAATTTTCTAAGTGTTCATCCGCACTTGCTATAGTCGTCCGCATTTCCTATAGTTCATCCGCATGGCTATAGTTCATCCGCATTGGCTATAGTTCATCCGCATTGGCTATAGTTCATCCGCATTTGCCATCCGCATTTCTATACTTAGTCAATGCTCATCCGCATTGACTCACTTCATCCGCATTGACTTACTTTGCTCATCCACATTTCCTAGACTTAGGCAAATGCTCATCTGCATTTCCTTCACTTAGTCAATGTTCATCCGCATTGACTTCATCTGCATTTACTTAACCATTAGTTAATGTTCATCCGCATTAACCCTTTTCATCCCATTTACATCCAAATACTTAGGCAGATTTAAAGACTTATCAAACGGGTCTAAAACATCATGCCCAATTCTCATGCACCATTCATCATGTTCTAAGCTTAAATTTACCCTCTAAGCCTTAGAAGCACAATCATACATCATCAAGCATCAACATAGTCACACATCACATCATGACATCATCATACACACATTCAGCATACGGGTCCGAAACCCAGTTAAATAAAAACATAGCATTTCCAGCCCCAAAATCAGTTAAAAACCAGTAAAAGAGGGGTCCTAGAACTCACCTTTGCAGCTCTTGAGTATGGCTTCCTCGAAACTCGTTAGCAAATTGAATTCAGCTGCTTAGAACCCACTAAAAACATACCCGAACACATACAAACACACATAAGCATAAACCCGAGGATAAGACTAGTCAAGAACACCATAAAGCATGAATTCTTACCTTGAATTCAAATTTTCTTCTTCAACCCGAGCTCCACTCTATCTCTCTCTAAAATCCGAATTCCAAAAGTTGAAAAGTGGCATGGCATTGGCGACGATGCTACTTTTTACACCCACTTTTCAAACATTTTGTCCTTTTGGACACTTTTTACCCCTAGGCTTGTGTTTTATTTCTTTTCCTTCTTTTCTTTACTTATTTTTCTTTCTTTGACTTTAAAATAACCGCGTTTTACACAAAGCCAATGAAGAGAAGCTGACAAGTTGTCTCAAAGAATCCAAGATAGGATTATTGTAGGGTTTAGCTTCAGAAGGAGACTAAGGCAATCAGGTAAGGTCATCGGTCAACTAGATGTTGAGGCAGACCCTAAGATTAGTTTCATAGGGAAACCTTGGCTAAAAGGCCCAATGGTAGAACTTGTGAGCCCTGTCTCATCATCATCAACTGCTGTAGAGATTCATACCCTTTTTAAGACACCTGCTGGTGAAGGTGCTTATCAACCTCTCTCTGGCCAGAGCCTGGAAGCTACACCAAGTAATGAAGGCCAAAGCTCTCTCCACCCTGAGTCACAAAGGTTTGTGAGTGACAAAGGGAAAAGAAAGATGACATTTGAGGAGATTGAGGAGGAGGAGATAGAGAGGAAAAGGAAGTTGAGGGGAGAAAGTTCCTCCACTGGGTCTTCAAGACTCATGGAAACTGCTATCAGGACTATATAAACATGGTGGAACCTTCGAATCGATTCCATGAACTATCTTCACTTCAATTTTATTTATAGAGGGCACACTCATTGTGTTCGATCACCATCATCTTCTTCGACCTGCAATTCATTCAAAGGCCCTTTTTCGAACATTCTAACCTGCAATTGATTGAAGGTTTTTACTAATCCCCTTTCTCTAAAGCTTCATCAAACATCATTGAACCAATAACATCATCTCTATCTTGATCAAATTCTACTCTTAGTTGCCACTTGTTATATCATCTAAGATCATCAATTCAACCTTAATCAAGTAAGTTAATCACACTTTTCATACTCAGTTTTACTTATGTAGGATCAGTGATCTACGTTTGATTGATTAGAGAGTATAACAACAGAAGTTAGACAATTGACTTCTTGTTGAAACACCAGCATTGATATCACCAATAATCTGAGACATGGGTGATTCTTCAGTTCTTGATAAACAATGAGATCTGTGCAAGTGTTTGTAGGACCTTCAGCAGCAGCAGATGTTGATGCAGACTCTTGAAACCAGGAATTAGATGGTAACTCAAAAGATGTAGAGGAATGAGAGATCTCATCAGCATTTGTTGTGGATGGAACTGCTGAAGCTACAGGAACATCAAATTTAGCAGACACAGGCAGTTGGTCACTAAACTTGAATAGGTGAGTATTGATATTATCATCATCATCATCAATACTACCAGGTGGAAGACATGCTGCATAAGATGATTTATCCACATGATTTGCAATAGCTGGAGGTTGATAAGGAACATATTGTAGTATGTCCAAATCAAACAGCTCCATAGGGTTTTGTGGAATCTTGTCCAAAGGAGATTCATTAAACTTCACATGCAAAGTCTCTTCAACTATCTTTGTTCTGCAGTTGAAGACTCTGTATGCTTTGCAAGTAGATGAATAACAAACAAAATACCCTGCATCCACCTTAGGATCAAATTTTTGGAGTTGATCCTTTGTGTTGAGAATAAAACAGGGACACCCAAATGCTTTGAAAAATGAAATTAGAGGAGCCAAGTGATGGAGAACTTCATATGGAGTCTTCATCAACCTCTGATTTACTAAGACTCTATTCTGCACATAGCAAGCTGTGTTACCAGCTTCAGCCCAAAAGGTCAGCGGCAAACCAGAGTCAGCCAACATGGACCTTGCAGCTTCAATTAGGGTCCTGTTCTTTCTCTCCACTACTCCATTTTGTTCTGGAGTCCTTGGTATGCTAAACTGCCTTTTGATTCCCTTTGAAAGATAGAAGTCATCAAGTGTATGGTTTCTGAACTCTGTTCCATTGTCACTCCTAGTACACTTGACTAGAAGGGATACTGCTTCTCAACATACAACACAAAGTGAATAATCTTCTGAGCAACCTCATCCTTTGAATGTAGAAAGAAAGTCCATACAAATCTGGAGTAATCATCCACAATTACCAGACAGTATTCTTCTTTGCCATGCTCATTACTCTCACAGGACCACATAGATCCATATGCAGTAATTGCAAGCCGGCAGTGGACTTAGGCTCTTCAATAGGAGGGAATGAGACTTTGTGCTGTTTTCCTTTTAAACAAGCAGTGTAGGTTTCATCACAGTGGAACTCCTTTATTGGTAAGCCTCTAACTAAACTATTGTGGATTAGCTGATTCATGTTTTTGAAATTAACATGACCCAGCCTTCTGTGCCACAGTTTAGATTCTTGAGAAGAGGCTTTGGAAAATAGGCAATGATTGCCTCTGAGATCTATTTTCTTGGAAAGATCTAAGGCATACACTCTTCCTGTCCTGTTGGCTCTCAGGAGAGTGTGATCATCCAACACCTTATCAATCAAATGCAAAACTTTGGATGACAGAATCCTATAGTTCTGACTGGTGAAAAGAGCAACATGGCCTTTATCACACATTTGACCGACACTCAAGAGATTGTACTTGAGATTTTCCACATGATTAACATCATCAAACTTTATCTCCATTGGAGACAAAGCCATTTCCAATGATGTAAGCCTAGCATCATTTCCAAAAGAAACAAACCCCTTCTTTCCTTAAGAGTAGTCATGAAGAAGAGAGCTGTTCCCAGTCATGTGCATAGATCCCCCCTGTCTACATACCAGATGCTACTTTGGCATGTTGAAGAACCCTGCAATAATAAACAATCAGTTAGTTTTGGAGACCCAAACCTTTTTGGTTTTGGGCCTGGTCTCATCAACAGATGGTAAACTAACAGGTTTATTGGAAACATAGCCTGAGAGGAAGAAGATGGTGAAGAAGAGGAATCCTTTGGCTTGGACCTTCTTTTCTGTGGTTTCAACATAGGAGCATCTAATTGGTTAACTCTTCCCAATAGATGTTGAACCATCATAACCAGTTGTGTCTGATTTTGTGATAAAGCTTTCAGCTCATCAGACACATTGCCAGTGGAGTTTGATAAGTTCCTATGTTGCACCTTCTTCTTCTGAGCAATCTCAGCTGTTACCTGTTTAACCCCTTCCTTTTGGATTTCTTTGTGGACTTAAGGGTTACAGGATTTGATGTTGCTGATACAAATGTGGTCTCAAACTCAGTTTTCATTTTAACCATTTTCTCTTTAATTTCCTCTTTATGTTTGAGTTTGGAACCTCTTTTGTACCAGTAATCATCTGTAAGATGATTGAACAAACCACATGCTTCACATGGTTTCTTCTTCATCTTGGGTTGATCATCAACTAAAGAGGATGAAACAACTGAAGACTTGCTCTTCAGTGCTTTGGAAGCATTGTTTGCTTTCTTGACTTCCTCTTTAGTAGTCTTCAAACTCTTTCTACTGACAGTTTTCTTCTTTTCAGTACTGGCAGTAGTTGAGTTTGAACTTTAGGTGTTAAATCCTGCTCTCTTGTCCTTTCAGGACTTTCAGAATTAACTCCTGAGTTGATCAACTCATTGATCATGTGAGTGTCAGCAGTGGAACCATCAACATCAGCTGATAGGTTCTGAGAGGGCTTGGTGCTGACTTCTACTTCTGATAGTGCTGAATCAGAAAGTAGATCACATGATGAAATGGATTGGTTATTATCTCACCATCAGATTCTACCTCTGCTGGGAGTAAAATCTGTAGGTGGAGCAGTGTGATTGTAACCAATGCCAAACTTCACATGGAAGCAGATTGCTTACTAAGAAGCATTTCAAAACCTTTGCATGATTGTACCCATCTAACACACTCTACCTGGGTGACTGCAAGGGTTTCTTTGAGATCTTTATACTTCTCTAGAAGTATCTCTTCCCTAGCCTTATCATCAGTTATTTGACATTTAAGTTTGTAAATCTCATCATTCTTATCATTAAGCACAGACTCAAGTTCAACTTTGCTTTTGGAAATAATTTGTTCTAGCTCAATGTTCTTGTTGATTAAAGCTACATTTGCTTCTCTAATAGATGCAAATGTTGCTATGCATGTTTCAGAACATAATTTGGCTTTTGCCTCAGAGGATACCTGTGATACCTTTGGTGTAGAGGCATTAGTGGATAAAGTATCAGCAGAATCCAAAGCCATAAGAGCTAGATTTCCAAAGGGACTTTCACCACCATGTTGACCAGCACCTGAGAACAGTTGTTCATGACCAGACAAGTCATCTGGTAAACTGCTCCAGTCAACAACTCCTGGGGTGAAGAAGCTGTGTTGTTGAGGTTGAGTTTGTTGAGAGATTGGGAAGGTTGTGGTTCAGCAATGCTTGTGGTTGTTGTGCAATTGGAGCTTGAACAGGATTTGGTTGAGGCATATAATAGCAGGATAAGGATATGACATTTGACCCTGGGGAACAAAGTATGCAGGAGACCTAGGATGTGAATGATGACTAGAACCAGCAGGATGTTACCCTCTGTTTTGTGGACTAGTACTAGGAAAAGTCACAAAGGGTGCAGAAGAGTTAGATCCAGTTGATCTACACTCTCTTGCAAAGTGTCCCAGCCTTTGGCATTTGTGACACCTCAACTTACTCTTGTCAAAACCAACTTTGGTTTTGCGAGAGAGTCCAGGAAAATTCCTGCCAGTTCTCTTATAGAACTTCTGAGATCTGATATTAATCAATGCCATTTGGCTCAGAATATCCATCTCTTCTAGATCATCATCAGCTATTCCTTTCAAATCATCCATGATGAAGCATAGATTGTCACTATTACTGCCAGAATGACTCTCAATACCAACAAATGCATGATCAGAACTATTTGAAGAGAAATCAATATGCTCATCATAATTGCTTTCAGATGCAGCATATTCTGACTCATGACCCACCAAGGTAGTATTCCCTGGTACAAAGTCATGAGTGAGCTTTCCTGATGAGGACAGTTTCCCCTTCTGCTCTATCTCTCTTTCGAATGTAAGTAGTTTCCCATGAAGTTGGGTGAGAGATAGGCTATCCAGATTTGCACTGGAGCATAGGACAATAGTGTATGTGTCCCATCTCTCAGTAGTGATCTGAGGAACCTGTTATTCATCTGGCTATTGGTGTATCCTGTTTCACCATTTTCAGCTCAGAGATCAAGCAGGAAAAACGCTCAAACTGTTGAGTTAGTGTCTCACCCCTTTCTATGAGAGAATGTCTCATATTGTTGGGCAAGGATTTCTCTGTTGTTTGCTAAGACCTCATCTGTGCCACCGAATTGTTCCTTCAGGGCATTCCAGAGATCATGAGCAGTTTCATGATGCATAAGCCCTGAATAGATTTCATTAGGCAGTGCCATGGCCAGAATTCCATGGGCTTTAGCATCAATCTCAAACAGTTCCGATCTTCATCAGAGTATTGTTCCTTCTTCTTCGGAACCATTTGATTGGTTTCTGGATTGTTCACCATAGGCTTATGTGGTCCATGTACCACAGATGTCCAACAACCTGAACTGTTAACACACAGGATGAAGCATTCTTCGCTGCCATATGTTATACTCGGTCCTAACCAGCATCGGAGGCTTGGTTGAGGACCGGTATTGTGAGGATCATTAGAAGGAGTAGTCATCTTTGATTCAATCAAATTCAATTAAGTATAACAGATTTAGAACAAACACAACAACCAATTGAACCAAGAGAGATCTCAAAATAAATGAACGAAAGCGTAGAAATTCAATAATCTATAACCAGCTCTTGCGAATATGCTAATTCAATCAAACATAGATATCAATTAGCAGTTTCAATGATCAATTGTTGGATCGATCAATGATTAACAACTTGTTAGGATCAGTGATCTACGTTTGATTGATTAGAGAGTATAGCAGCGGAATTCTAACAATGAATCCCATTCACAAGAATGAAAAGATATTCAATGAAGAACAAAACGGTTATAGATAGAGAGAATTCTGCAAATAATTTCATTCAATGTTCGCTTTCGTGGTAACGGAATGTCACACTTACAATTAGGTCGACACTCTTATATAAGAGATGTGACGTCTGCTGATGTCACTTGATAGTGACATCTAACAGAATTATTCCAACTGAAACACAACTACTGAAGATGTCAAAACAGCTGACATCTCTTACAAAAGTACTAAGTGTTATCAGTTACTATAACTACTGAAAAACATAAAACTACTGATACTACAACGACTGAAGAACAAGCTCTTCAGTCGTTTTACAAAACTACTGAAAGTAAAAAGACATTAAACTACTGATATCACAACTACTGAAGAAGTACTCTTCAGCTGTTGTGACAAACTACTGAAACTTCAGTACTGGTCTTCAGACTTGAACTTCAGATGTTTCAACAGCTGATGACTTCAGTAGATATCATCAGCTGATGTCTTCAATCTTTGTCTTCAGACTTTGTACACCAGTTGTTGAGCTTCAGCACTTGTGTTCTTCAGCTGTTCAGCTTCAGCACTTGTGTTCTTCAGCTGTTGAGCTTCAGCACTTGTGTTCTTCAGCTATTGAGCTTTAGCACTTTAGTCTTCAGCTGTTGAGCTTCAGCACTTTAGTCTTCAGCTGTTGAAGTCTTCAGTACTTGATCTTCAGCTGTTGGAGTTTTCAGCACTTGTCGAACTACTGATGAAGCCTTCAGCAGTTGTTGTGATATCATGTGGGACTTAGAGGTTTTCTGATCTTGGCTCATTGGTTCTTTTGGTCCAACAAACTACCCTGAACCAATGCAGCCAAAACCTCTAATTGATTTATTTTCCCACTTATTGTTGGCAAAATAGTTGGTCTTTTTCCTTCTTGATCAGTAGAGAAGATGACCCATATAAGCACTAGCCTGGGAAGAGATCTCAGAGATTTGTTTGGCAAGGTATGAATGGGAACTCTGTTTTGGGGAACTGGACGCAGAGTTGTTATCCCATTCATGAGATTTACTTCCCCATTATGAGTCTGTATGACTCTCGAACATAGGCCTCAAGGAGAACAACTTGTTCCTCCTTGGAGAGTTCTTCTACTCCTCCTTCGAAGAAGAACTCTGGACCATAGTACTCAGATAAGTACTTCACAATCCTGCCATTTTTCAACTCCACAGTGGTTACCTCCCTATAGACAAATTTATCAGGATGAGTGCCTGCAAGGAGTAACTGGAGCTCATTCTTCTTAATGTCTTCAAGCTTCTTATATAATAACCCCTTTTTAATCATCTTGTTTTCCAGTAAGCTTGAGGGGTCAATTTTGATTGATGAGCCTTCTTGAATTCATCAATTATTTCCCATGGTGAACTACAATGGCCAACATGATTGTAGAGTCTATTGTTTTTCTAACCTGGCCATTGTATCTGTGTGGAATGGATCTTTTGTGGATTCTAGAACTCACCTTGGGGTCTGGTCATACTCTCACTCTCTCCTTCTGATACTGAAATGTGTGTCTGAGAGTGTACAGCCTCTGAGCATGCCCTTTGATGGCTTGTATAGATGATGACTGAGGAAATTCCTTGTCAACCATCTTCAGTATTGCTCATCGTGCTGCTTCTGCTGTTCTTCATCTTCTATCTTGACTCTAACCATTTCCCTTTGAGAGTTAGGTGTGATCATGGGTTGACTCCTGGGTTCTGGTAGCTTTAGAACAGCAGAGAGTGGCAGACTATCATCTTCATCCTCTTCTTCTTCATCTTCTTCTATCCTCAACACCCTTCTCCTCCTTCTAGGTGCATCACTGGATGATGGTTGGGTTGGTAAAGGAATTGGTTTTGAAGATTGAGGATGTTTGGATTTGGGCTTTGAGATTGGTTTGGAGATTTGAGGGGTAGGCGGTTTTTGAGTGGGTGATAGGGAAGGTTGTTCAAGCATTTTGGTTGTGATTTTGGCCTTTGTAAGTCTTGCCACTTCAAACCTTTTTCCAGCCCCAGCCTCATCAAATGCTTCAATGATAATCCCATTATGAAATTGCTCAGACAGACAAATTCTGGTGGCTATAGCCAGAATACTGTCTCTGGTCCATGAACGAATCTCCATCAAAGATCTTCCAGAGTATTTGGCAATGAAACGAATCATGATCTCCAATCTCTCTTTTTCCAGTACATCATACCCAGCCCATCTGGTTTGAATTTCCTCCACTTCCAACCTCCTGATCTCACTATCTAGTGTGGTTGTGTCAAAGCCTTGCTTGAAAAGTTGCTCAATGATTTTTTCCATGGATCGGCTGTGTGTGTCATCTGCATCTTTTACCAGCTCTTCCAAGTATTTTTCTTCAGCATTAGTTTGATCACCAGCACTTTTCTTTCTTTTGTAAGTGATCAGTTGTTGTTGCTTTTCTGTTTCCAATTCCTGGGTTTTCTCTTGTGCCTTCTCATCCTCAGTTCTTTTTCTCTTCTTTTCTTCACTGCAGTACTCTCCCCCTTTTTGGATGCATTGGAGACAGGGGTTTGTACCACAGAAAGTTTCTTGTGCACAGCATCATCAATGAGTGGTTGTAGACTTGAGGAAATCCTCTCATCAATGGCTTTATAAACAATTTTATTGATGATGGGAGTGATGAGAGGAGGGATTGTTGGAATACAGCAACCATCTGCTCTGGTGGGTTCGGTCCCGGAGAGATAGCGCCAAAAGCAGAAGCTGGAGGCTCAGTAAAGTGAGAGGGTAAAGTGTTTGGGAAACCTTCAAATGAAGGTGCCATGTGTGGGTTGGTGGGGGCAGATGGACTTTCATCCTGAGACTTCTTGGCAAGCAGTTCTTGTAGTCTGCTTACCTCAGCCTCCAGATGGTGTTGTGGGCTAGAACGTCATAGAAAAAGCCCAGGTCATCATCAGCAGAAGCTGAATCACCTGACCTCCTGCTTGGAGCAGGATGTACATGCACTGGGTGTAGACCAGTTTTAGCATGTGCCCCTTTTTCTTGAATTGGGGACTTCCAGCCTCAGGACGATGTCCTTCATCAGCTGTTGCCTCTAGTGAGGTCTTAGCAATGTTACCAACCTCATTCTGATCATGTGCTGATGCAGAAGAGGTGGCAGCCTCACTAGATATTCTAATCTCCCTATCCACATTAGGAGATAGAACTTGTAAACCCCGGTGCTGGTGGTTGTCAGAAGCATGATGATCCTCTTCCTCAATGTCTGTGGTTCTCCCCTTTGTTGGTGGGTGTTGGGGAGGAGGATAGGCATGCAACTGAGTCAGCACGTTTGCAATAATTATGGTTGGACTTTGGGGGCGGTTGCATGGGGAGAAGGGATAGAAGCAGTGTGCACCTGGGGAGGATGGTGCTCTTCAATGGCAATCTCCTCAAGTGAGAAAGATCCCAGATGTTTGGGTACCCCTTGTGTGGTGGCTGCAGGCTCCTGTTGAGAGGAATCGTGAGCGGCTATGGCTGGTAGAGTCTCTGATACTGCTGGTGGGTTTAAACCAGCAAGTATATCCTGCGTTGGTGGTGCGGGAGCATCTTCAGGGGACTCATCTCCCTGAATAGCTGTTTTGGGTTGTTTTGGTTTTGGTTTAGTGGGGACTTTGGTTCTGATGGAGGAAGCTGTGGGTTCCCTGTGCTTGGGCTTTAGCATGCGGGTAGCTTCTTTGAGTGTAAGGTCTGAGTTGTGCCTGGAGTATACCTCAGCCAAAACAGCTGGTGCAGGGACTCCAAGGCCAACAAGGCCATCATATTTTAGTTCATCCAAAATAATGGCCATCAGAAACCTGGGATATAATGGCCATCGGTTTGCCACAGGTTTCTGAGCCAAGTTCTTTATTTCTAGAAACACAATTCAGAAAAATTTAGCGTTGGTGTTCTAGAATAGAATATAATACCTGTTGCCATTGGATGACATTGATCCCAAGAAGATGTCTTGGAGGCTAAGCAGACATTTACCATGTGAAAAATGACTTTCTCAGCGTCATGGAAATGTTTCTTTAGAACGGTTGTAGCTCGAAGATCACCTTCATACCATGATTGATAAAGGACATATCTGTTGTGCCCTTTGGGTATGCAGTCACAGCGGTGGAGTCATGTAAGTGTAATGCCTGACGAATGATGGCGGCAGTAACGACCACTGGTTTCTGGTTGATAAGGGACAGAACAGAGATCTGACCGGTAGACTCATCAGTATGAACAAAAGCATTTGACCAGAATTGACTGAGGGATTCAGGGTAAATGGTTGGATTCAAGAGAAAGGCAGTGCGATATGGGGAATCCACCATTAAGTCAATGGCATTATCATATTTGTTCCAGAAAGCCGACTTTGTAAGGTAAGCAACACAGTTGTGTCGTGGTTTTAGACTCATGGTCGCCATGTTTGAGAGAGAGAAGTTCAGAAAACAACAGCTAATGAAACATTAGAGAAGAGGATAGGTATTTATAGGGTAGGGGTGAGAAAATGACCGAAGGTTTGGTGTTAGTCATCAGTAGTTTTAAACTGACTGTTGACATGGTAGTACCCTTTCAGACGTTGAAACAGCTGAAGTCGTGGTTTTAGGCATCAGTAGTTAGAAAACTACTAAAAGCCATGGTTTTGACTTCAGATGATGAAACAACTGAGGACTTGGTGTTGTCATCAGTAGTTGTGAAACTACTGAAGACAGTGGTTTTGTCATCAGTTGTTGTAAACAGCTGAAGACTTGGTGTTAGTCATCAGTAGTTATAAAAACTACTAAAGACATGGTTTTGCTTCAGTTGTTTAGAATGAAACAGCAGTTGTAGAAACAACTGAAGAGAAAGTTCTCTTCAGTAGTTGTCGTCAATTCATAGCCTTTCAGCTGTTTCATACTGTCCTCAACACTTACTCATCAGATTTTGCATCTGCTTTTCAGGTGTTTCATAGGACGTCAGTACATATCTGTTTGTACTGATTTCAGTAGTTGTAACTATATCAGTAGTTGTAAATACATTAGTAGGTTAGAACAGATAAGTACTTCAGTACCTGTGAGGCATTTAGCCATCACTAGTTATAAAAACTACTGAAGGTGAAAGGACTCATCAGTACTTATATGTGACATGGTTACCAATGACCACTAGTACTTTTTACTGAAATCATCAGTAGTTGTCACTTATTCTAGCTGCAGCATACTAAGCCTTAACACGAGTTTTTATCCAAGGTTTTGGAAAGTAGAACTATCCAAAGGCTTAGTAAAAATATTTGCAAGCTCATCAGCACTAGGCACAAACTTAGGATAGTTCTACTTTCCAAAACCTTTGGATAAAAACTTGTGTTAAGGCTTGGTATGCTGCAGCTAGAATAAGTGACAACTACTGATGATTTCAGTAAAAAGTACTGGTGGTCATTGGTAACCATGTCACATATAAGTACTCATGAGTCCTTTCACCTTCAGTAGTTTTATAACTAGTGATGGCTAAATGCCTCACAGGTACTGAAGTACTTTATCTGTTCTAACCTACTGATGTAGTTACAACTATTGATATAGTTATAACTACTGAAATCAGTACAAACAGATATGTACTGACGTCCTATGAAACACCTGAAAAGCAGATGCAATTCTGATGAGTAAGTGTTGAGGACAGTATGAAACAGCTGAAAGGCTATGAATTGACGACAACTACTGAAGAGAACTTTCTCTTCAGTTGTTTCTACAACTGCTGTTTCATTCTAAACAATTGAAGCAAAACCATGTCTTCAGTAGTTTTATAACTACTGATGACTAACACCAAGTCTTCAGCTGTTTACAACAACTGATGACAAAACCACTGTCTTCAGTAGTTTCACAACTACTGATGACAAACACCAAGTCCTCAGTTGTTTCATCATCTGAAGTCAAAACCATGGCTTTCAGTAGTTTTCTAACTACTGATGCCTAAAACCACGACTTCAGCTGTTTCAACATCTGAAAGGTTACTACCATGTCAACAGTCGGTTTAAAACTACTGATGACTAACACCAAACCCTTCAGTCATTTTCTCACCCCTACCCTATAAATACTTGTCCTCTTCTCTAATGTTTCATGAGCTGTTATTTTCTGAACTTCTCTCTCTCAAACATGGTGGCCATGAGTCTAAAACCACGACACAACTGCGTTGCTTACCTTACAAAGTCGGCTTTCTGGAACAAATATGATAATGCCATTGACTTAATGGTGGATTCCCCATATCGCACTGCCTTCTCTTGAATACAACCATTTACCCTGAATCCCTCAGTCAATTCTGGTCAAATGCTTTTGTCATACTGATGAGTCTACCGGTCAGATCTCTGTTCGGTCCCTTATCAACCAGAAACCAGTGGTCGTTACTGCCGCCATCATTCGTCAGGCATTACACTTACACGACTCCACCGCTGTGACTGCATACCCAAAGGGCACAACAGATATGTCCTTTATCAATCATGGTATGAAGGTGATCTTCGAGCTACAACCGTTCTAAAGAAACATTTCCATGACGCTGAGAAAGTCATTTTTCACATGGTAAATGTCTGCTTAGCCTCCAAGACATCTTCTTGGGATCAAATGTCATCCCAATGGCAACAGGTATTATATTCTATTCTAGAACACCAACCGCTAAATTTTTCTGAATTGTGTTTCTAGAAATAAAGAACTTGGCTCAGAAAACTGTGGCAAAACGATGGCCATTATATCCCAGGT
Source organism: Flaveria trinervia (assembly GCA_025506515.1). NCBI lineage: Eukaryota > Viridiplantae > Streptophyta > Magnoliopsida > Asterales > Asteraceae > Flaveria > Flaveria trinervia. The sequence continues at coordinate 7,264,543 of CM046447.1, read as the reverse complement.
TTATGATGGCCATTATTTTGGATGAACTAAAATATGATGGCCTTGTTGGCCTTGGAGTCCCTGCACCAGCTGTTTTGGCTGAGGTATACTCCAGGCACAACTCAGACCTTACACTCAAAGAAGCTGCCCGCATGCTAAAGCCCAAGCACAGGGAACCCACAGCTTCCTCCATCAGAACCAAAGTCCCCACTAAACCAAACCAAAACAACCCAAAACAGCTATTCAGGGAGATGAGTCCCCTGAAGATGCTCCCGCACCACCAACGCAGGATATACTTGCTGGTTTAAACCCACCAGCAGTATCAGAGACTCTACCAGCCATAGCCGCTCAGGATTCCTCTCAACAGGAGTCTGCAGCCACCACACAAGGGGTACCCACACATCTGGGATCTTCCTCACTTGAGGAGATTGCCATTGAAGAGCACCATCCTCCCCAGGTAACACTGCTTCTACCCCTTCTCCCATGCAACCGCCCCAAAGTCCAACCATAATTATTGCAAACGTGCTGACTTAGTTGCATGCCTCTCTCCTCCCCAACACCCACTAACAAAGGGGAGAACCCACGACATTGAGGAAGAGGATCATCATGCTTCTGACAACCCCCAGCATCGGGGTTTACAAGTTCTATCTCCTAATGTGGATAGGGAGATTAGAATATCTAGTGAGGCTGCCACCTCTTCTGCATCAGCACATGATCAGAATGAGGTTGTTAACATTGCTAAGACCTCACTAGAGGCAACAGCTGATGAAGGACATCGTCCTGAGGCTGGAAGTCCCAGTTCAAGAAAAGGGGCACATGCTAAAACTGGTCTACACCCAGTGCATGTACATCCTGCTCCAAGCAGGAGGTCGGTGATTCAGCTTCTGCTGATGATGACCTGGGCTTTTTCTATGAGGTTCTAGCCCACAACCCATCCTGGAGGCTGAGGTAAGCATATAAAAGAACTGCTTGCCAAGAAGTCTCAGGATGAAAGTCCATCTGCCCCCACCAACCCACAGATGGCACCTTCATTTGAAGGTTTCCCAAACACTTTACCCTCTCACTTTACTGAGCCTCCAGCTTCTGCTTTTGGCGCTATCTCTCCGGGACAGACCCACCAGAGCAGATGGTTGCTGTATTCCAATAATCCTCCCTCTCATCACTCCCATCATCAATAAAATTGTTTATAAAGCCATTGATGAGAGGATTTCCTCAGTCTACAACCACTCATTGATGATGCTGTGCACAAGAAACTTTCTGTGGTACAACCCCTGTCTCCAATGCATCCAAAAAGGGGGAGAGTACTGCAGTGAAAGAAAAGAAGAGAAAAGACTGAGGATGAGAAGGCACAAGAGAAAACCAGGAATTGGAAACAGAAAAGCAACAACAACTGATCACTTACAAAGAAAGAAAAGTGCTGGTGATCAAACTAATGCTGAAGAAAAATCCTTGGAAGAGCTGGTAAAATATGCAGATGACACACACACACACGATCCATGGAAAAATCATTGAGCAACTTTTCAAGCAAGGCTTTGACACAGCCACACTAGACAGTGAGATCAGGAGGTTGGAAGTGGAGGAAATTCAAACCAGATGGGCTGGGTATGATGTACTGGAAAAAGAGAGATTGGAGATCATGATTCGTTTCATTGCCAAATACTTAGGAAGATCTTTGATGGAGATTCGTTCATGGACCGAGACAGTATCTGGCTATAGCCACCAGAATCTTCTGTCTGAGCAATTTCATAAGGGGATTATCATTGAAGCACTTGATGAGGCTGGGGCTGGAAAAAGGTTTGAAATGGCAAGACTTACAAAGGACAAACTCACAACCAAAATGCTTGAACAACCTTCCCTATCACCCACTCAAAAACCGCCTACCCCTCAAATCTCCAAACCAATCTCAAAGCCCAATCCAAACATCCTCAATCTTCAAAACCATTCCTTTACCAACCCAACCATCATCCAGTGATGCACCTAGAAGGAGGAGAAGGGTGTTGAGGATAGAAGAAGATGAAGAAGAAGAGGATGAAGATGATAGTCTGCCACTCTCTGCTGTTCTAAAGCTACCAGAACCCAGGAGTCAACCCATGATCACACCTGACTCTCAAAGGGAAATGGTTAGAGTCAAGATAGAAGATGAAGAACAGCAGAAGCAGCACGATGAGCAATTACTGAAGATGGTTGACAAGGAATTTCCTCAGTCATCATCTATACAAGCCATGAAAGGGCATGCTCAGAGGCTGTACACTCTCAGACACACATTTCAGTATCAGAAGGAGAGAGTGAGAGTATGGCCAGACCCCAAGGTGAGTTCTAGAATCCACAAAAGATCCATTCCACACAGATACAATGGCCAGGTTAGAAAAACAATAGACTCTACAATCATGTTGGCCATTGTAGTCTCACCATGGGAAATAATTGATGAATTCAAGAAGGCTCATCAATCAAATTGACCCCTCAAGCTTCTGGAAAACAAGATGAACAAAAAGGGGTTATTATATAAGAAGCTTGAAGACATTAAGAAGAATGAGCTCCAGTTACTCCTTGAAGGCACTCATCCTGATGAATTTGTCTATAGGGAGGTAACCACTGTGGAGTTGAAAAATGGCAGGATTGTGAAGTACTTATCTGAGTACTATGGTCCAGAGTTCTTCTTCGAAGAGGAGTAGAAGAACTCCCAAGGAGGAACAAGTTGTTCTCCTTGAGGCCTATGTTCGAGAGTCATACAGACTCATAATGGGGAGTAAATCTCATGAATGGGATAACAACTCTGTGTCCAGTTCCCCAAAACAGATTCCCATTCATACCTTGCCAACAAATCTCTGAGATCTCTTCCCACGCCAGTGCTTATATGGGTCATCTTCTCTACTGATCAAGAGGAAAAAGACCAACTATTTTGCCAACAATAAGTGGGAAAATAAATCAATTAGAGGTTTTGGCTGCATTGGTTCAGGGGAGTTTGTTGGACCAAAAGAACCAATGAGCCAAGATCAGAAAACCTCTAAGTCCCACATGATATCACAACACTGCTGAAGGCTTCATCTGCAGTTGACAAGTGCTGAAAACTCTCCAACAGCTGAAGATCAAGTACTCAAGACTTCAACAGCTGAAGACTAAAGTGCTGAAGCTCACAGCTGAAGACTAAAGTGCTGAAGCTCAACAGTTGAAGAACACAAGTGCTGAAGCTCAACAGCTGAAGAACATAAGTGCTGAAGCTGAAGAGCTGAAGAACACAAGTGCTGAAGCTGAACAGCTGAAGAACACAAATGTTGAAGCTGAAGACCAAAGTACTGAAGTACAACAGCTGAAGAGTCTACAACTGTTGAAGATCAACAACTGGTGTACAAAGTCTGAAGACAAAGACTGAAGACATCAACTGATGATATCTACTGAAGTCATCAGCTGTTGAAACATCTGAAGTTCAAGTCTGAAGACCAAGTACTAAAGTTTCAGTAGTTTGTCACAACAGCTGAAGAGTACTTCTTCAGTAGTTGTGATATCAGTAGTTTTATGTCTTTTTACTTTCAGTAGTTTTGTAAAACGACTGAAGAGCTTGTTCTTCAGTCGTTGTAGTATCAGTAGTTTTATGTTTTTCAGTAGTTATAGTAACTGATAACACTTAGTATTTTTGTAAGAAGATGTCAGCTATTTTGACATCTTCAGTAGTTGTGTTTCAGTTGGAATAATTCTGTTAGATGTCACTATCAAGTGACATCAGCAGACGTCACATCTCTTATATAAGAGGTGTTGACCTAATTGTAAGTGTGACATTCCGTTACCACGAAAGCGAATATTGAATGAAATTTATTTGCAGAATTCTCTCTATCTATAACCGTTTTTGTTCTTCATTGAATATCTTTCATTCTTGTGAATTGGCTAGTTCATTGTTAGAATTCCGCTGCTATACTCTCTAATCAATCAAACGTAGATCACTGATCCTAACAAGTTGTTAATCATTGATCGATCCAACAATTGATCATTGAAACTGCTAATTGATATCTATGTTTGATTGAATTAGCATATTCGCAAGAGCTGGTTATAGATTATTGAATTTCTAACGCTTTCGTTCATTTATTTTGAGATCTCTCTTGGTTCAATTCGTTGTTGTGTTTTGTTCTAAATCTGTTATAACTTAATTGAATTTGATTGAATCAAAGATGACTACTCCTTCTAATGATCCTCACAATACCGGTTCCTCAACCAAGCCTCCGATGCTGGTTAGGACCGAGTATAACATATGGCAGCGAAGAATGCTTCATCACCTGTGTGTTAACAGTTCAGGTTGTTGGACATCTGTGGTACATGGACCACATAACCTATGGTGAACAATCCGGAAACCAATCAAATGGTTTCGATGAAGAAGGAACATACTCTGATGAAGATCGGAAACTGTTTGAGATTGATGCTAAAGCCCATGGAATTCTGGCCATGGCACTGCCTAATGAAATCTATTCAGGGCTTATGCATCATGAAACTGCTCATGATCTCTGGAATGCCCTGAAGGAACAATTCGGTGGCACAGATGAGGTCTTAGCAAACAACAGAGAAATCCTTGCCCAACAATATGAGACATTCTCTCATAGAAAGGGTGAGACACTAACTCAACAGTTTGAGTGTTTTTCCTGCTTGATCTCTGAGCTGAAAATGGTGAAACAGGAATACACCAATAGCCAGATGAATAACAGGTTCCTCAGATCACTGCCTGAGAGATGGGACACATAACTATTGTCCTATGCTCCAGTGCAAATCTGGATAGACTATCTCTCACCCAACTTCATGGGAAACTGCTTACATTCGATAGCGAGATAGAGCAGAAGAAGAAACTGTCCTCATCAGGAAAGCTCACTCATGACTTTGTACCAGGGAATACTACCTTGGTTGGTCATGAGTCAGAATATGCTGCATCTGAAAGCAATTATGATGAGCATATTGATTTCTCTTCAAATAGTTCTGATCATGCATTTGTTGGTATTGAGAGTCATTCTGGCAGTAATAGTGACAATCTATGCTTCATCATGGATGATTGAAAGGAATAGCTGATGATGATCTAGAAGAGATGGATATTCTGAGCCAAATGGGATTGATTAATATCAGATCTCAGAAGTTTATAAGAGAACTGGCAGGAAATTTCCGGGACTCTCTCGCAAAACCAAAGTTGGTTTTGACAAGAGTAAGTTGAGGTGTCACAAATGCCAAAGGCTGGGACACTTTGCAAGAGAGTGTAGATCAACTGGATCTAACTCTTCTGCACCCTTTGTGACTTTTCCTAGTACTAGTCCACAACACAGAGGGCAACATCCTGCTGGTTCTGGTCATCATTCACATCCTAGGTCTCCTGCATACTTTGTTCCCCAGGGTCAAATGTCATATCCTTAGCCCTGCTATTATATGCCTCAACCAAATCTTGTTCAAGCTCCAATTGCATAACAACCACAAGCATTGCCTGAACCACAACCTTCCCAATCTCATCACAAACTCAACCTCAACAACACAGCTTCTTCACCCCAGGAGTTGTTGACTGGAGCAGTTTACCAGATGACTTGTCTGGTCATGAACAACTGTTCTCAGGTGCTGGTCAACATGGTGGTGAAAGTCCCTTTGGAAATCTAGCTCTTATGGCTTTGCATTCTGCTGATACTTTCCACTAATGCCTTACACCAAAGGTATCACAGGTATCCTCTGAGGCAAAAGCCAAATTATGTTCTGAAACATGCATAGCAACATTTGCATCTCTTAGAGAAGCAAATGTAGCTTTAATCAACAATAACATTGAGCTAGAACAAATTATTCCAAAAGCAAAGCTGAACTTGAGTCTGTGCTTAATGATAGAAATGATGAGATTTACAAACTAAATGTCAAATAACTGATGATAAGACTAGGGAAGAGATACTTCTAGAGAAGTATAAAGATCTCAAAGAAACCCTTACAGTCACCCAGGTAGAGTGTGATAGATGGGACATTCATGCAAAGGTTTTGAAATGCTTCTTAGCAAGCAATCTGCTTCCAATGGAAGTTTGGCATTGGTTACAATCACATGCTCACCTACAGATTTTACTCCCAGAGCAGAGGTAGAATCTGATGGTGAGAGTAATAACCAATCCATTTCACCATGGCAGTATTCCCTGGTACAAAGTCATCAGTGAGCTTTCCTGATGAGGACAGTTCCCCTTCTGCTCTATCTCTCTTTTGAATGTAAGTAGTTCCCATGAAGTTGGGTGAGAGATAGGCTATCCAGATTTGCACTGGAGCATAGGACAATAGTGTATGTGTCCCATCTCTCAGGCAGTGATCTGAGGACTGTATTCATCTGGCTATGGTGTATTCCTGTTTCACCATTTTCAGCTCAGAGATCAAGCAGGAAAAACGCTCAAACGTTGAGTTAGTGTCTCACCTTTCTATGAGAGAATGTCTCATATTGTTGGGCAAGGATTTCTCTGTTGTTTGCTAAGACCTCATCTGTGCCACCGAATGTTCTTCAGGGCATTCCAGAGATCATGAGCAGTTTCATGATGCATAAGCCCTGAATAGATTTCATTAGGCAGTGCCATGGCCAGAATTCATGGGCTTTAGCATCAATCTCAACAGTTTCGATCTTCATCAGAGTATTGTTCCTTCTTCTTCGGAACCATTGATTGGTTTCCGGATTGTCACCATAGGCTTATGTGGTCCATGTACCACAGATGTCCAACAACCTGAACTGTTAACAGAAAGGTGATGAAGCATTCTTCGCTGCCATATGTTATACTCGGTCCTAACCAGCATCGGAGGCTTGGTTGAGGAACCGGTATTGTGAGGATCACTAGAAGGAGTAGTCATCTCAGATTCAATCAAATTCAATTAAGTTATAACAGATTTAGAACAAAACACAACAACCAATGAACCAAGAGAGATCTCAAAATAAATGAACGAAAGCGTTAGAAATTCAATAATCTATAACCAGCTCTTGCGAATATGCTAATTCAATCAAACATAGATATCAATTAGCAGTTTCAATGATCAATTGTTGGATCGATCAATGATTAACAACTTGTTAGGATCAGTGATCTACGTTTGATTGATTAGAGAGTATAGCAGCGGAATTCTAACAATGAACTAGCCAATTCACAAGAATGAAAAGATATTCAATGAAGAACAAAAACGGTTATAGATAGAGAGAATTCTGCAAATAAATTTCATTCAATATTCGCTTTCGTGGTAACGGAATGTCACACTTACAATTAGGTCGACACCTCTTATATAAGAGATGTGACGTCTGCTGATGTCACTTGATAGTGACATCTAACAGAATATTCCAACTGAAACAAAATACTGAAGATGTCAAAAAACAGCTGACATCTTCTTACAAAAATACTAAGTGTGTTATCACGCATAACTACTGAAAAACATAAAACTACTGATACTACAACGACTGAAGAACAAGCTCTTCAGTCGTTTTACAAAACTACTGAAAGTAAAAAGACATAAAACTACTGATATCACAACTACTGAAGAAGTACTCTTCAGCTGTTGTGACAAACTACTGAAACTTCAGTACTTGGTCTTCAGACTTGAACTTCAGATGTTTTATCAGCTGATGACTTCAGTAGATATCATCAGCTGATGTCTTCAGTCTTTGTCTTCAGACTTTGTACACAGTTGTTGATCTTCAGCATTGTAGACTCTTCAGCTGTTGTACTTCAGTACTTGGTCTTCAGCTTCAACACTTGTGTTCTTCAGCTGTTCAGCTTCAGCACTTATGCTCTTCAGCTGTTTAGCTTCAGCACTTGTGTTCTTCAGCTGTTGAGCTTCAGCACTTGTGTTCTTCAGCTGTTGAGCTTCAGCACTTTAGTCTTCAGCTGTTGAGCTTCAGCACTTTAGTCTTCAGCTGTTGAGCTTCAGCACTTTAGTCTTCAGCTGTTGAAGTCTTCAGTACTTGATCTTCAGCTGTTGAGTTTTCAGCACTTGTCGAACTGCTGATGAAGCCTTCAGCGGTTGTTGTAATATCATGTGGGACTTAGAGGTTTCTGATCTTGGCTCATTGGTTCTTTTGGTCCAACAAACTCCCCCTAAACCAATGCAGCCAAAACCTCTAATTGATTTATTTTCCCACTTATTGTTGGCAAAATAGTTGGTCTTTTCCTTCTTGATCAGTAGAGAAGATGACCCATATAAGCACTGGCCTGGGAAGAGATCTCAGAGATTTGTTTGGAAAGGTATGAATGGGAACTCTGTTTTGGGGAACTGGACATAGAGTTGTTATCCCAGTCAAGGTCAAACAAAGTCAAACAAGAACCTAAAATGACTATAAAATCTAATCAATCATGTGCATCATGTCACAGTTCAGGGAAACAAGAGATTAAGATGTAAAACCAGGTAAAGCAATTAATTTTGTAAAACCAACTCATAACATCTAACAAAGTGTAGTGTCTCAGTCCAAACACAATAAGGTTGACCGTGTGACAAGTATATCTCCACCAAAACAAATAAACCGTTAAAGTGAAAGCAGATCCTGCATAATTATGGAGAGTATGGTCACATAGCGTCTCACGGTCCTTATTACCAGACACCAAGGAAGAAAGTTGAACTTTCTGCATCTACATCTAGATCTTTTAAGAGGAACTCAGCGACGCCTCCTAAAGGGATTGTGAACCCAATGTTCAACCCATCAGCCAGTCGTCTGTTTATCACAAACAGGCCTTACACAAATCTGGATTATGGAAAGAAAAATCCTCCTCAGTGTCTGAAAATAAGAACACACAGAATTCTGATCAATCCTTAACCTCAAAGGGTCAGTGGGTTGAGTTTTTGATATGTGATGCCTCAGGGAAACCCAAGCCAGTTAAGGCTTGGGTTCCTAACATGAACTAATGTTTTCATTGAGTGTTCAAGGTGTTCGCTATAGTTCTGAGACTAACATGTGGATTGTTGATAGCGGAGCATCCAGGCACATGACAGGGAACATAGCTCTCTTATCAAATGTCAGACAAATTAAAGGAGGGCATGTTTCATTTTCTGGAAACAAAGGTGGGTATATCACAGCCCAAGGAGAAGTGGGAAATGAGAAGGTTAAGTTTGATAAGGTAAACTTTGTCCAACAATTACAAAATAACATGCTTTCTGTCTCTCAAATCTGTGATAAAGGATTCAAGGTAGTTTTTGAAAACAAAAAGTGCTACGTACTAAAGAAGGAATACATGATCCGGAGGACCAGATCCTTATGTCAGCTTCAAGGTATAATGATCATTATGTCTGGATCTATCAAATGCATCCACAACGAATAGTGGAGTCCAATATTTCTTGTCAAAGCTACGAGAAGGACTCCATCTCCTGGCACAGGAGAATGGGTCACTTAAATCCAAGAAAAATGAATCCCTTGATCCAGAATGATATTGTGAGGGGAGTAAATGTCAAAATCTTCCAACTCCTGGATTTCTATGTTGCATGCAAAAAGGGTAAACAGACGAAGAAGTCTCAAAAGAAAAAGAAAGTTTATTCTATAGACCTTCCTCTTGAGCTTCTTCACATGGATCTGTTTGGTCCAGTCAGTACAAGAAGCATCACATACGACTTGTATTGCTATGTAGTTACTGATGACTACTCAAGGTTCTCTTGGGTAATGTTTCTGAAATCCAAATAAAAAACATTTGAATCCTTCAAGGAATTGGTAACTACACTGGAATCCATATACAAGCTGAAGGTAAGACAGGTGCGCTCAGACAACGGAACCGAGTTCAAGAATCAGAGGATGGAGGACTATTGCAAGGAAAAGGTAATTTTGCATCAATTTACCTCGGCTTATACCCATCAGATGAATGGAGTTGCTGAACGGAAGAACCGCAGCTTGATATAGACGGCATGGACAATGCTGGCAGATTCGAAACTGTCTATACAGTTTGGAATAAAGCAGTGGCAAATGCATGTTATACTCTCAAATCGAGTTCTCGTAGTAAAACACCATGGAAAAACATGCTACAAGTTATTACAACGACATAAACCTAACTTGGAATATCTCGAGCCGTTTGGCGCTCCATGCACCCTGCTGAAAAAGACTCAGGAGAGAAAATTCAGTGAAAAGGGTGATGAAGGGATCTTCTTAGGATACAACATACCAAACAAGAGAGTTTACAACAACTCAACTGGTCAAGTAGAGGTGTGGTGTAATGTTGATGTTCAGAGATATATCACACCACCTGCTGGAAAAGGGTCTGCTTACTTCTTCGACTATGATGGATTCTTCAAGTCCTTCAACATATCTTTCTTCTTCAGAAGACGAGTTGGCAAACAAGATGATGTACGATGTCTTGAACACACCGTCTCAAGATTCAACAAGTCATGATCCTACCAACTCAGGGGGAGCAGTTGATGTGAGTGGCTCCTCCTCTGATGAAGAAAATAAAAAAAAATGATCAGATCAACCAGGATGTACAGGTTCCGACAACCACAAGTTCACAAGCATCGGCTAGTGATGCTTCTAAACTTTTTGAACCTCAAACTCCTATCGCCTCAGATCCAGAACCAAATGGTCATAATCTTGACTCTGAGGTGGTTGTTCCGACAACCCCTAGCTCATGTCTAAACGTCTATCATCCTTTGGACAATATATAGGAGATGTGAGATCAGGGGTTCAGACTAGAAATCAGTTGTACTCCGCAGATATGCCTCTGTGACAGAAAAAGGATACCTTCACGACGGTGCATACCGCTGCTCTGTGTCTTAGTTTGAGCCAAAGAATGTTAGTGAAGCACTAAATGATGAGGCTTAGGTTAGTGCCATGCAGGAAGAACTTCTTCAATTTAAGAAGTTAGGTGTATGGACACTAGTGGATAGACCTAAAGGTGCTAAAGTCATTGGCACCAAATGGGTCTTGAAATGTAAGAAAGATGATCAGCGAGTGATCATCAGAAACAAGGCTTGGCTTGTTGTTCAGGGTTTTCAACAATTTGAAGGTATTGACTACAATGAAGTATTTGCAGCAGTGGCAAGGATGGAAGCCATCCGCATCTTTCTTGCCTATGCATCTTATATGAAAATCAAAGTTTATAAACTTGATATGAAGAGTGCATTCCTTCATGGGGAAATAAGAGAAATAGTGTATGTCAGTCAACCCGAGGGATTGGAAGATCCATATCATCGGGATAGAGTCTATAAACTCGACAAGGCTATACAGGCTTCATCAAGCTCCAAGGGCTTGATATGAGAAACTTTCAACCATCTTGTAAAACACGGTTTTCGCAGGGGAGTCATTGACTGCACAATGTTTATCAGAGAAAAAGATGGAGATCTACTGCTAGTATAGATCTATGTAGATGACATAATCTTCGGTTCAAAGAACGAAGAATTATGCAAAGAATTCGAAGCAGTAATGCAGGCGGAATTTGAGATGAGTGCCATGGTGGAGATGAAGTTCCTTCTTGGGTTACAAGTGGATCAGACACCAAAAGGAATCTTCCTACATCAGATCAAGTATGTAGGAGATATTCTCAGTCGGTTTGATATGGATAATGCTTCCACAGCTGGCACTCCATTGGCTACAAACCATGATATAGCACCAGACGAGAACGGTGATCTGGTAGATGCCACTATGTACCAAGGGATGATTGGATCTCTCATGTATGTCACTGCCTCCAGACCAGATATCATGTATGCGACATGTTTATGTTCGTTATATCAGGAAAAGCATAAGGTGAATCATCTAATTTGTTGGACCAAAAGAACCAATGAGCCTGATCAGAAAAACCTCTAAGTCCTACAAATATCACAACAACTGCTGAAGACTTGATCAGCCGTTGTAAGAAAGTCTGAAGATCAACAGCTGAAGACTAAAGTACTGAAGACTTCAACAGCTGAAGACTAAAGTACTAAAGACTTCAACAGCTGAAGACTAAAGTACTGAAGACTTCAACAGCTGAAGACTAAAGTATTGAAGACTTCAACAGCTGAAGACCAAAGTCTGAAGATCAACAGCTGAAGAACAGTAGTGAAGATCAACAGCTGAAGTACAAAGACTGAAGACATCAGCTGATGACAACAACTGAAGTTCAAGTACAAGT